>JAMKCH010001387.1:0-41272 GCA_023653785.1 Ophioderma brevispina
TTATTGCATTTGACCTAAAACAGATTTGCTTTTATTCACTATCACTGGTTATTTACTTCCTACAGCATCCCCACCTCCGTCTTACCCCCAACCACACACACACCCCCACACCACCCACAGGCACACACCCACAAACACTATCACCCCCCCCCCCCACACACACACACACAAACCGTTATCATTAGGACATTGCAGGCACAATGCTAATATAGTGTATCTTCCATCGCCTTTCAACAATGAGGTCTCGGGTGGGTTTCGATTCCCGGTAGGGACTCGTTCTCGGTGGCTTTATGTGAATTGGTTTCTCGATCCTACTCGTTCCCGAATGTTTTTCTAGGGACTCCGGTTTCCTCCTGCTTCTAAAATCGAGCTTCTTGGCATAAATCTGTTCTGGTATATTATGGTTTCTCTGAGTGCCTTTCATGGCCGCCGCACAGCGCCTTGATCACGTTTACGGGATATGTCGCCGCTTTGTTTAAAAATATAAATATTAATGAATCTACTCACCGAATGATAAAATTGTCAATAAATAAAATGGACTGCGTGTGAAATGTTTATCAGGGCCCTTTTGGGAATCAATACCAAATCAAAGTTGGAAAAAAACATTTTTTATAGACGATCCAGGTTTTTCGATCAACAAATTTGGATTCTCGATTATAACACGGGATATCGTTTTAAAAAAGTTATATCAATAAACCAGTTTCAATATACCTGTTTCCATTGGAAAATATAGTTTTTAATTAAAAAAACCAGGATTCATGCACACGAGAAGAATCCAACTTTATTCTATCGAAAAAATTCAGGATTCTCGGCGATCACCAAGCTTCATCGAGTATTCAGGTTATCGATAGAATCATCTTGATGTCTGAAGATTCCTATAGGCTAAGGTTTGCAGGAAGTTAAGCAGGACAGAATTGGAAGATATTCTTTACAGGCGTTGCCAAGAAGGCAACCGCTAATAAGTCTATTTACATCATTCAGAATGACATCAATCTCGTGTGAATGTACACTGTGACTCTATACTGGTGCAGTATCTCAGCAGTTGAGTATGCCAAGGCAACAGTGATGCATGTGGTGTGAACAGTGTCAAAAGAAGCGGTGCATATAACGCCAAG
Organism: Ophioderma brevispina; assembly: GCA_023653785.1. Classification (NCBI taxonomy): domain Eukaryota; kingdom Metazoa; phylum Echinodermata; class Ophiuroidea; order Amphilepidida; family Ophiodermatidae; genus Ophioderma; species Ophioderma brevispina. Next base: position 1,116 of record JAMKCH010001387.1, read on the forward strand.
GGTAATTTGGTGTTGGATCGTGTGACAGTTTTTCTCCATCTAAAGTGATGTTAATTTCTATTTTAGCGCAGTAAGTGGTTGCAAAGTGGAAAAACAGAGCCGACAGTCTTGGGTTTGCAGAGGTTCTAGTGCCATCGGTGGAAGAATGACTTTACAGTGCTTATGATATGTTCCCTTCGCAAAACACTGCTTCTAATGCTCACATGACAGCACTAATTCCAGTCACCATCGTCTGCGTAGGAATACTGCAAAGAAACTGTACGCCTCCCCTTCGGCATTCTGAGACATTAATATTTGAAGAGAACTGGGTGCCAGGACAGAACCTTTGTTGGACACCATTCCGAGTTTGGGATTTCTACAACTGCATTGCCCGTTTGAGAATGTCCCCACAACAAAAACACCATGGGCAAAGGATCCCCTTATGATCATAATGACCCTTTCGGAACAAGCTTTGACAATCAGGGAAGATTTTTGAGTACTTAAGGATGAGTCCATCGATGCCAGAACTGTATCAACATAGGCAGCAGTTAGATCTATAAGGCTGTTTCGATATCATGTCTTGCTATCTATGGTTTTTGTTTAACCATCTTCGATTGTCAAGCCAATTTGGGTGAGGGATAGCTTATACATGTGAGATAACAAGCGAGATTGGTTTTCCTTCAGGCTTGCCATGACCTATGATGAAGGTCTTCCATCTAGAGGGAAATGCTGATGATCCCATAACAAGTACAGAGGAAGAGTTGGAGCCATCACACAGCTTCATGTCCCTATGTCTTCATTCTGTATGGGATATTTGTCATTGCCAGGAGCTTTCCCATTCTTGCGAACTTTTCTTCCCTTGGGACTCTGGCATTTAGACAAGTACAAATCGTGCCAGCTGGTATTACCAATTTACGTTTATAAACCATTTTATGTCTTGAAAGTCATTCTTGTGGTTGATGTCACCTAGGGCCTTCCTATTAAAGTGGAGGCAATGGCCGGGGGTTCAAACTTGCACCCCTGAGATTACAGTCAAGTCTTTGACCAGTGCATCACACAGACCAGTGGTTTTTGCCACTTTCCATTTTTTGACAATTCCGAGTCGATGCAATTTGTTGCAGAGACATGACACTGCTTAACTGGACAGCTACGACGGTGACCTTGTTGATGGTGTTTGCCAATGCCTTGCAGCTTGAGTGGGTAAAGTTGATATGGATTCTCCCCATCCAATTGTCAAAGCAAATCCAGTAACTAGGCTTTGACACGTCCATAATGCCCGTCGAAGCCCAGGGGCTATGAGACTATAGTCTATAGATATCGCGGGGGTTTCCGACGCAAAACCTGTCGGGAAAAAGTTTTTAAAAAATCTTCACTTACCGACCATCCTAGTGGTAATACTCCTATTCCCCTGGGGTCTTATGATCATGAATAATAATTATTAGGACAACAAATCAATACTACTGAGGTATTATAAAACAAGTTTTTTCTACAAGTTTTCGATGTAGATTGTAATAAAGGCAAATTTTAGTATACTTTTCAGTGCCTTCAATTTGCTTTCATTTTGTTGCGCCAGTTTTTATTGAACGCCGCCAAACAATCCTCGTAAGGACAACTGACATAAACTGTCACACCGTTTATAAATAAATCAAATCAGTGCATGTCTGGTTAGGATTTGTAAGTTGAAGTATGCCAGTTTTTTTAAAAATCGTGATGTACCCCGTAATAGCTATAATATACTTAATACACGACCACAACCCAATATGGATGTCTAGTCAGGAGCAACCTCGGACGAATCCAGACCAGTAACTAGTTGCCCTTTTTCTATTCTCTCAGATCGCAGAGTCGTATTAGACACAATTTAATACAATTTTGTCACAATTCCTTTCTCAAACTCAACATGGTTGTAGGCTCTTCTGCCCATGGAATGAATGTTTGAGCTGCTTTGGTGAAACGAGCATAAGCAGAAGTCAATATGCGGTGTGTTGATGTTAGAATACCGAGAAGTCGTGTCTGGCAGCTTTGATGACAGTTCACTAATGATGTTGTGAACTTGCCACTTGGGCCAGTTGGCTTTCTTGAAGGTTCGATCTTTTTTTTTGTAAGGCTGGAGCTTGTGATCTTGATGTCACCTATAATAACCAAGATTAGGGCAGTGGCCTGATCTGGGTGTTCTTTCTGGACGTCAGCGGGAATCTGATTTATCGGGTGACTGTTTACAGGTCGGGAGAGGTAAACGCCCATGAGTGCTTGTAACTAGAAAGTATGTACAACCTACTAATATCATTAGAATATCATTCTCCATCAGAAACATAATTTTTATCAATATTAATGTGCCATACCTACTTTTCAGCCATATGAAGGAATCTATGTCACAGAGGAAAGTTTTTGGACATCTTCCGCATTAAGTTGAGGAGAAGAGGCAGAATATTTGGCCGATTCGCCTGTTTCATATTTCCCTCCAATGCACTTCCCCTCATTCAATGCACCATACCACCTTCAGAAAAGTACTAGAAGGTGACACGATGGGTTTACTCTATATAAAACTGTAGAATTGACAGCCTTTTGGTTTTTTAACGCATTACGGCATGCGGGAAATAAATTACCAACGGCGTAGTCAATGTGTCACAGACTGACTGCGAAAGATATTGTCTAAATTGGTACTGCGTTGATTAACACTAACGTTAACAGTCGCCCCATAGAGAAATGTGTGTAAAAATGAAAAATTAATCTCAAATTCTCGAAAGACAAGGGGTCTAACGTAATTTTTTGCATCCGAATGTAGAACTTTTGTTCTCTTACGAAACATCCCTTAACACCGGGTCTACCTATAGAAACCTTTTTGAGAAACTGAACATTTCTATCAGTAGTGTTTTTTAATACACACAATCTCTAATGGTCTTCTGATCAGCACCAAACATTTCCCATGGTGCTACGGTCACAGCTAGCTAATAATTTAATATGCCTGCGCGTTTTCCGCACCGCCCTATTTGGTTTTATACAAGTAAGGAATACATGTAAATTATAAACCTTATGAAATGTAAAATTTTAAAACCAATTTAGGTACTGTAGAGCAATATAGGAGAAGAAATACAGCAAAAATCACGAAACTTCCGAAACGTGGGCGGGCTCATTTTGATTTAATGCCAAATTAGGTTACCTTCCGCCAATCAGGTGAATATTAATTTCTAATATAACGTCATGACCATAATAGACTTATTTAGGTCAACCTAATTTTTTTATAAATATGGGGCTTCAACGGCTATTTAGGTCTAGCTATACAACAAAATGAAATTAAAACAATAGGAATGGCGGCCTTTTTGGATTTATGCAAATTAGGTGTACTTCCACCACTTGGATTGTTTTTGACTTTTAGTATGTCATTCTGGGACCTTATAGAAATGCATTGTGTGAAAAAAATTTCTCATTGCAATTTTTTTCGCAGGTCCTAATCAATATATTTGTCCCAGCCCTAATATGCTATGCTTCAAAAAGTCCTAAATACGTATTTTAAAAAATAACGTCTATCAGTATTGGCCAGGGGATCACCGGAAAATTGTTTCATTTTGATTACATACTACTTCGCAGAAGTAACCATTTTTCCGCTCATAAATAATAATAAATTTGTAATTACCATTTATTGGTTATGGCAATTGTACAGGTTCACATTTTTGATGAAAGTGCATAAAATCCATCCTCAATTTTTTCTTTTTCTGAATATCTTGATCAAGGGACTACACTATGCTACAAGATTGACTCACTCACAATTAATGGCATTATTGTACACGTAAATAATCCACATGGTTTAATCGTCCAAAGGACTTCAATTCCCCTTTGTTTAGTTGAACTGCAGAGCCTTTGTTCCTGCCATGCCGTTGAATAGATGTCAGGTGTTATAGACTGGTTATCCCCGCCCAATTTATGGTAGACGTTTCATCACATAGAAGTCTCAAAAGTACTCAAATGCAAGCATTGCCTTTGATCCCGTCATGGCACTGTATGATGTTGTCAGTAGCGCAGGACGAATCAATGGCACTCTTTTGTATACTTGGGACTTCCATATGAAACGTCTCTCCAGTTTGGAGTGAGCTGGCCTCGTTCGCGAAAAAATACACTTGAGGTTCTACTGTGAGTTCCATAATTTTGACTGTATTTCAATCATCATTTAGTGAAAAAAGAAAACTATTGTGAACAAAACTCATGGTGGATACTGTTGCTTGGTAAGCTGTGACCTAAAATTTTTGTGCAGCACCCAGATCCATAACTTACTAACTTACTGCGATACCTCATTTTCTATTCAATTTCCACTATGTATTTCGAAAAAATACAGAAGAAGAGGGTCCTAAGCGACCATGCTAACTAACACGGTAAATTCAAAAGAAATGTGGATACGCGACAAGTTACTGTAAAGTTAAGTTTGTTTCTTTCTGCACAAGATATTAGGTCACCGTTGCCCAAACAACTTTCTTTCATGATTTTTTGTTCATCTTCTGTTTTTCCTTTTCGGAAAAATGATGAAAATATATGGTCAAAGTTTACTGACACGCACAGTAGAAGCCTAAGATTTTATTTATTCGTGAAGAGGACGGTAGCTTGTGGTTTTGCGTCAATGAAAAAAAAAAATACTCCAATTTATCTGGTGATGAGCACCTGAAATCCTTTTTTTTATCTGGACGTACAGAGCCATTGTTAGTTTAATACATTTGGAAAAGTAAATTTGTAGTGCTTTTCCTCTGCATACCGAGCGGATATTACTGGATTCAACAGTGCTATTATTTGCTCGAGTCAATGCTGCATGATGTATATCTCCTGGTCACTGATATTTAGGAAAATAAAATTGTGAGTGGGCATTTTATTCCATTTCAATAAATGTGGCCAATTTTGCACTTGACATAACCGAGAGTATGAAAGTAATAATTAGACATATAAATAAATGCGCATGAATCAGTTATTTCGCCGATATGCGTACCAATGTCCTTATTGCACAAATCTTTCTCTCTTTGATCCCATGGAGTGTAAGCAAAACCAATATTCATTACATATATTGTAAAATATTTATAATATATGCTGTAGCATTGTGCCACCATTTTGATCGCCCCGCAGTGGCCCCACGAGAACAAAAGTACATCATGGCGTGGAGTGTCGTTTTCCATGGGGGTGGCCCAATGAAGCCATATACTGCGAATACGCACCCAACAAGTCTGTTCGATACGAGCTTTGCGTCGCTAATTGGTGTTGAATTTTACTCAGATCTTGAGTCAAAACATCTATCTTCCGACCGTAGATCACCATTTCAAAATACAATTCTAATAAGATGGCCTTGTACTAGAAAACATTTTAAAAAAATTCTTTCACAGTTGGTATATAGGGTTTTGATTTATAGTAATTTACTTTAGTAGCCCTTATTAATGAACCGCGCGTTTGTAATGCCAACTCCCTGGGGTGGGGGGAGGGGGGGGGGGGGGGGGGGGTGGGGGTGGAGTAATTCCATGGGTGGCAGTTTCTTTGAAAAACATCCAAAAATTAAGAGGTTTTAAAACCAACTTTGTGGTCCCAAAATCATGATTTTTGTAGGCCCAAAATCACGTATATTTTGCCACAATATCCGATCATTTCCTGTCACGGAATTAAAACTAGTGAGAGAGTGTCCTAGCTACCATAGCAACATGGACGGAATAACCATGACCTTGTAGACGAGGTTATTTGGGTACATTGTTGAAACAAATGATGCCTACATACAGCACTCAATTGAGAACGCAATAGGTAGATTATGTGGTTGGAACTGCTCAGTCACACGGTACAACTGTATTTCCATGACACAGCGTGGAATTTTTCAAGTCCACCAACTCAATAGTCCACATACAACGGTAATGGATAGGGCAACTCGAATCAGTCCGGAGGATTATATTATATCTGCTTTCTCCACACACACACATCCGGTGTAAAGGCGATATGTAACGACTCAGTCCGGCTCCTCAAAGATAACAGAATTAAGCGTGAAACTAAATGTTGAGTGAAGAGTCAGCTGAAATGAGTTGCCTATTTTCTCAGTGGAGGGTTTAAAAATTGACCCCACTCTGGCTCAAAAATCGGGAAGATATGGACAAAAATATGCATTTTCACCTCTTTTCTTCGGGAATTTCGACAATTCATCCTAAAACTTGGCAAAAGTTGGTGCATTTGGCATACCAAATACGAGTTCGAATTTTGCCCGCTCTGGCAGTACAACTTAATTTTTATACCACGTTCTCTGGATCGACTGCCTCTGTACGCCGGGCGGCGGGCCCCTTGCCTATTCTTTAACCGTTGTTAAGGCGGACGATGAGTCCCGGTGGACTCTTAAAATTCTAACCACTTCAAAGCAATACGGTGGAAGTGCGCTTTTAAAATATGTGACATAGACAATCCAAGTTAAAGGGGGACTAACAAAGTTATTGTGCCAAATAACCATCATATGAGACTTTTGTGCCAGTCTTAAATAGAAAGTGCTCAAAACGCAAGCTTTAAATTAATAAACCCATTTTCAAATACTACAAAATAACTGGATGAGATACTACTATACTTATTTAAATGTGTCCGATTATTAATTTTGAATATAGTACAGTGGTTTTCACTCTTCTTGTTAAGAGTGTTATATACGTCAATAATATTTTTGGCGGGATTAATACGTTAGTGAACCTCAGGTTCTTAATTAAGAAAGCCACTAGTACTTACATTTTTCCTGTGTTACTCCCGATTCAAATTCCATCCAGAATTTACAAGATAAGAATACCGTCTCAAGATATTGTCTCAAGGAACTTAATTTGTAAGTCAAATATACCGCGTACATAGAGAGAGATGACATCCATTTTCTCACTTTCCTCAACAGATCTAATCTGAGGATTCCCTCAATAATAATTCAACACAGGGCCATACAATAATGATTGAAAAAGAAAAACAACGTATTCACGCACAGGAAAAGTACTGATTCACAAGAAATCTTAAGAACCTATTGAATAGCCGCCATATTGGTGATTAAGAGAGATTTCAAGGACGTATGCATAAAAGTGTTAAAAGTAATAGTAAATACATTTGCTTGTCAAGATAAAGTAAAGCTAAGATGCTACATTTGGTATGCATACGCTTTACCCCATAACCTCTTACTCAATAGTGCATGCTAGTACTTGTCTAGTATTTTCCTTCTGAATCTGTCAGCTATGAGCTAGTAAAAATCTCAATTCCCTTGACCCAGTTCAGTATCACAATTAAGAAGAGCGGAAAAATGAGGGAAGGTGATCATCTATCCCCATTCCCCACTTTTGTCTTTAGAAAATCAAGTACCACCCACTGAACTGTGTCCTTGGTGATGAGCATATTGTCACTTATAGTGTGCATCTTGTAGTTAGACTACAGAACCTTGCACATAAGGTAATCAAATCATATAGATGTCCGTGAGATACCTTTCAGCAGTTAGAGCTATATTGACTTTTTGATATGTACTGTTTCATGGAAAGTATTTAAAATGAAAGCTTAAGTAACTAGATTACATATAAATCCAAATAAGTTGAAAATGTCCACATTTGTTGATATTTTGCCCTTTTCATTTTGTCCGCCCAATAGCTTACTCGAAAACGATTCCGACAAATCACTCGCAGGGCAACTGGGGACGTCAAAGTGCTGACCATCCATAATTTACGTCGTTTTGTGACAGCTATCGCAGTGTTTGCCCAACTTTCCTATTCCAGTGAACTGCCAGGGGGGGTAAGAACATGCCAACCTAACACAACAGCCTGACATTCATCGGCAATCAACACCGGCGCGACTCGAGTGCTAGTCCCTTCAAAGACTTAACGGTAACAGGGCGCCTATTACGCATATCGGAAGGTTACACTCAGACTTGCCCTAAAGTCTATGCCTGGTCACGAATATTTTAATCTAAATGAACCGTTATTGGAAATTACAACACTATTTTGGCAGGGCGGGTTAATCCACTAACCCGACGGAATTTGGAGATCAGAATTTAATACTTATTTATACTCATGATATTACTAGATGTATTGAACTCAGGTTTAAGAGGAGATTTTGTAATGAACGGAGACACGCTACCAGAGTAAACGCGCGCAGCAGTTCCACACATTGCCGTTTTGGAAATCCCAAAGCCCAATCGAGCAGTCGTGTCCTACCCCCCCGCCCCTGTAACTGTGAGCGGTTGTGTTTATATCAATAATAAATAAAACACAACGAAAGAAAAAATATGTCATTCTGTAACTTATTTTCAAATGTTTATTATGACTTTCATTAATCATCAATATTACAGTGTCAGCAATAACAATTCGGAGTCAACACGGATGTTTTGGTCATCACTTGCCGTCACAGGAAGCAAAATTGGGGCGCTTTTGACACTGAGCCCGTGCGGAAAAATCCTCCCTCCAATCCGCCCGTTTCTTCGTATGTCAAAAAAGCAAAATTACAATGCCTCTATTTGGTTACTTTTACATACAAAATTTGTAATTATTTTTTTCTTCGGGAATTTCGTGAGGTATGTATCATATATTTTGAATGTAAGTAAGTCAAACTGAGCTTAGACAAAAAACCTTGGAGACATATTTCCTTAAAAAGCAATCAGGAGCCGACATTTAATCATTAAATAATGTGTCTTGTTCAGGCCAAGCCTCTGGACGGTTCCCCGGTTAATTTCTTTAGAATGGGAACACGCTTATTCTCGCCCTATTCACGCTGATCACCAATGATACAAAGGAACGAGCAGGCGGACTCTGTTTTTCCCGTTCCGCACTACCGATTTCAAAGTTCCATACTAATACAAATATTACAACTGTTTAACTACGACTGTGCTAAAATTACGTCCCCAAATCGTCATAAGCAACTACTACATGCTATAGCCCTTGCTATTTAGAAGCCATTTTGAAAATCTGCAAAAAACACTCCCGTGGCCCGATCTAATTCGACGATAAACTTACTGTCTGCATAAACCACATGGCCGGAATGATATTCTTTGATATGAAAGAATCATTTTATATCGAGGGGCCCTTGCGAAATCAACGAGAAAGTGCAATTTTTTTTCCACCGTGCCGTAAGTTTTAGTTGTATTGGGCTTGGGCGGTAACCACCCAAGCGTCCACCAGTGAGCTCGCCGATACAGATGGATGTCCGACCTCTAGCCTTTTATTATTCCAACTCTGGTTCAGGCAGGCGTGGTGAGCTTCGTTAGAGTCGCTTGCAGTCGATCCCCCGAAGGCGAACACCCTGAACAGACACATTATTTCTGTAACTGCCCCTACTTCTTCTTCTTTAAACTTGACCATCACGGTCGAGCGAAAAAAAGCATAAAACCTTTAAAAAATCTGTTAAAAATATGCTTCCTTCTTACCTTTTCATGATACTTACTATGATTTAATTCTTTTTTATCACAATAAAAAAAACACTTTAATGCCCACGTTTGCTTATAATGGGCGGTTGGAAAAGTCTAGACTTTTATTGAAAGGATCATTCACATAGATTAAACACAATCTGAGTCGACTTTTGAGAAAGGGATAATCCGATTTCAAGGTTCAAAATTCAATTGAAATAAGGCAATCAATTGAAAAAAAAAAAAAAAAAAAATGCCTCTATTTTGTTAATTTTACATCAAATTGTATTATTTTTTCGGGAATTCGTGATGTATGTACATATATTTTATGAATGTAAGTCAAACTGAGCTTGACAAAAACCTTGACATATTTCCTTTAAAGGATCAGGAGCAGGACATTATCAGAAATAATGTGTCTTGTTCAGGCGTGGTGAGCTCGTTAGTCGCTTGCAAGTCGAGCCCCCGAAGGCGAACCACGCCTGAACAAGACACATTATTTCTGATAATGCCCTACTTCTTATTCTTTAATTGACATAAACGTCGAGCGAAAAAGAAAGCTAAAACCTTTAAAATATGTTAAAATATTGCGTCTTCTGTACATTTTCATGATACTTAGCTATGATTTAATTCTTTTTTTCACAAATAAAAACACTTTAATGCCCACGTTTGCTTATATGGTCGTCGTAAAAGTCTAGACTTTATTGAAAGGATCATTCACAATAGAGGTAACAAATAATGAGTCGAGCTTTTGAGAAAGGGATAATCGGATTTCAAGGTTCAAAATTCAATTGAAATAAGGCAATCAATTGAAGCTGGAAGAGCTTTACAATGTTAAGCCTCAACGACTTGTTTTTAATACAGCTAAGTATTTTGTAATCAGCGAGCATAAGGAGTGTAACAGTCACGTTGGTTGTGGTTTGTTGTGACAATTTTGGTTCGGTGTCGGCATTTGATTTAGAAGACGATTTTGATGATGAATACTTAATAAGAGCAAGTCAAGACACCACTGATCGTTTTGTGGAGGCGGAAAAAGCAAAAGTAAGGTAAGGTCGTTGAGCTTGAACTATGTCTTTTTAATATATAACATTTCTTCTTTTGTAATGAATTGATATATTTAGCATATATTTGCAAAATCCGTGCTCATCATTGGTGGAATTCACCTTTGACCAGTAAAATGTCATTCTTTGACACTACAGATGCTATATTTTCAATACAGTCGTGCTTACGACACACATATCACCTAAGTATACTGTGGCATTCAGCTTGACAAATGTTTATGTTTGTCTCGTTACTATCTATTATAATTGCAAATTTATATATTTAGCATATGCAGATTTCACGCCATTGTTGGTGTCCCTAACATTAATATTCTAAATCTCATTCAAGAATATTGACAGTAATCATGTCTCTGGAATAGACCGTTGACCCGTAAAAATACCATTCTATACGACACTACAGAATTAGTTTTTTTAATACAGTCCTGATTGTTACAGACGTATAACAATAGTATCGCTGTGGCATTCAGCCTGACAGACGTTTATGTTTGTCTCATTTCTATCTGTTTTGATTAAAAACAGATGTTATGATCATGGCAGGTGTCCATAATGGACATATCCAATTGTTTTCCAAATTTAATTCTCTACCTTTCTGCCAAATTTGATGCTTTTATAACAAAATGCACAATTTTTACCATTATCTGCTTAACTAACATTGCAATGCTGTGGTAACTATGACCAACTTTGGGACAAAATTGAAAAGACGGGCAACTTCGGGCACTGTCAAGTTTGGTGTCATTGTTTAGGTACGGCATTTTTCATCCCAATTCAAGTTAGATTTCGTCTTCAAATATCATACTTTAAGAAATACGGCGTTACAAAACATTCAAGTTTTTAAAAGCTGAAAAGTACGAGTAAAAACTAGAATCAATGTAACTCATCTTAGGAACAATGCTATCTCCTACTTTTGATAAATGACCTAAAATGATCCAATGACCCCAAATGACCGGTGTTTTATACCCTCGAAGATGATGACGGTGACGTGGTTCCATGTCTAAAACAATCAATCATTATTATTGTAAACTTGAAACATTTATGCCGAATTTTCATGCTTTTATAAAGAAATGCACAATATATGCGCTATCCTGTGCTTAAAGCAATATTGGCACATTTTTTTGAAGAGCGCCCCCCAATTTTCAAAATTTGATATTTTTTGCACAGTTACGTTGGTATTGTCCTAGGAACTAGACCTGCGACGAGAATGCTAAAAAATGCGTATTTATCAACAAATTTATAAAAACAAATATTTGTAATTAGAATTGGGATCCCCCCATAATTGGACTTAACGCCAGAAGCTGGTCCAATGTCTACGTTATGTCGGTCCATGGTGAAATAGTGCCACCTCTAGAATATACCTCTAACTTTACTTGCCCGAACTATTAAAACACTATGGATGAGCGTAGACAACGTAAATGCGCATTTCCCGGCTATTTCACATTGGAAGGCCTTTTCCAGCAGCCGTTGAATTATTAGCGGGATCCCCGATATAATTATTCTTGTACAAAATTCCTTCGTTTGTGACACCTATACATTTTCGAGCTAACCCTTCACAGGTATATTTACTAGCCAGTTACCAAACAACCGTGTAAAAATCTCTCCACATTTTTGAAAAATTGGGGGCGCCCTTCAAAAAATGTGCTATATTGCTTTAACTATGTACAATCGATGCAATGTTGAAGCACATGCATTCGGCATTCGGCATCAATATTGATCCCGTGTTGTATTGTACCAATACACTAGTTTTACGACCTGTTTTAACGAGCGCGGCGATGATCATCGGCAAAGTGATTTGGGACAGCTTTTCTCCGTTCCTCCTACCTCCATGGTCCTACATGTAGTGCACTAATTTGTTCCGATTTAATTCTTCAGCGAGGGGGACATTCCTACCTCAATAAAATTTTGTTTTGCAGGATATCGACAGCATGCACCTTGCCAATACCTGGATTGCTCATTATAGCCGATTGTGTCACTGCAACTATGTCACTGCCGCTTGTCACGCCGACTGTGTCATGCCGATATGTGAATTTATTGGCGTCAATGCCCATTGTACCGGAATTTAAACTATGCCAATTGTGACAATACTATTGTGTCAATGCCAACTACCTGTCAGAAATAATACACTGAAATGCTGTACATTACAATTATAAAACCAGCGTACGGCAAAGAAAGCGCCAAAGCCTAGGATAATTGAAATCTTGATGTTTAATTGCCAGAGTGTGAATCTAAAGTAGGGAGTTGGGAAAGTTTTCATCATCAGACTATGTGGTATACATCCCAGGGAACAGCCATGACCGATTGAGTGCTATAGCCATTGCAATTACTATTCTTGGGCCAATTGGCCAAAAAACAGCAATAATTGTCCAAAATCCATAAAGGAGTCATAAACTTCCTTTCTAACGATCTTAAAGGGCACATAGTACATTTACTACTTCCCAAAGTACTAAAATTAATTGAATAGAGTGCTAGCCATATCATTTGACACTTTGTAGGGTCAAAATGGCCAAACAAGTTCAAATTTGTCCAAACTAATAAATTAGTCAAACGCTCTTTTCTCAAAATACCCTCGCCTCTATATATAACAACCTTGTTTTGTAAACATTGGATATTTACCAAGGGGGGGGGGGGGGCTCCAGAATTCGTTATAAAGCGGTTATGGTTTTAATATCAATGGATAGATATGGTCCTCCTCTTCCTATTGATAACAAAAACACGTACTAGCAGACCACCCGTACACTTCGACCTTCGAACGGCATACCCTAACACGGGTGAAGGTGCTACCTTCACAATATTGGTTCGCTAAAAATGCCGAAATAGTGCTGCAGCATCAACCATTTAAGGAGGAGTGCTTAACGGGGCCGGAATACTAAACATTTGTCATCATAGCGAAACTTGACCGTAGGAATGTGGAGTCTCATGAAACATGTGATGCGAAATTAAAAGTGGTGGCATTTGACATAGGACGCCATTTTTCAAAATTGTAAGCCATTTAAAAGCCAAAAAACACACTCAAAGACCAATTTTGGTAGAAAAATGTTTTTCTGGGTCAAGGAGTTCAATAAAAGTATTCCCAAAACTAGTAAAATGTTGCATGTGCGATTATTTTCCAAAGAGGCTGACATTTTATTGACACAACCTTACATTTCTTATTACATACACTAGAAAATTATTGTGGTGTCAAATAAAAATTTTTCGGGTCAAGGAGTTCCATAAAACTATTTAAAAAAAATGTCAGGTAAATATAAAAGTATGAAGTTTTCATAAGTCTTGTAATTTCCCAAATTGGTCAACATAGAAAAGCAAAATCCGTTATACCTCATGCTACACAGCACCTAGGATGACGATTTTGGTGACAAAGCGGATGTTTTAATAGGTCAAGGATTCAACAGCATATTCTCAAAACTGTCAGATGAAATCGTGAGTTAATGTTATTCAGGATACCAATGTGACACTTGTACTCTTTATGTATTCACCCAAAACATATATCTGGAATTGCATGGGAATTTTGTATTTAGGCCTGTATTATTTAATAGAAACCATTATGTTTGTTTCAGTTATGTTCAAGAGTAAATGGCCCCGAATTTCAAAAACAATTAAACGGTAATGGTCACGTGCACACCTATTGGTAGTCATTGTTTTGGGTTTTCGTTCATAGGGGGCATAAAGAGCAGTAGGAACTTCTAAGGAAGGTTACCGAGGGATTCTGTGGTGGTATTAATTATCAAGGCCATATGGGTTAATATATTTACCACTTGCCGACATGGAAGATGACATTGCAGTACGTTAACACTCTTGGGTACTTGTATTCAAATATGCGGTATCTTGGAATAAAAGTGACAAATACAAAAAAATCACCGTATATTCTATCCTACAATTTTTAGAACAGTCTTATTGAACCCTTGACCCAGGAAACAATCATTTTGACACCCAAAATCATCTTCCTAGGTTATATATAAGAAATACACGGTTCTTTGACGAGAGGTCGGCCATCTGAAAAATAGCCGGTATATAAATTTCCACGACTCAGACAATTCTGGCAATTGTATATGAACCTCTGACCCGGACAACATACATTTCGACCGACACTAAGTCACCATAGTACTGCTATTAACTTAAATGGCGGCCATTTTGCAAAAGGGCTGGTTATGCAATTGCATCCAACTTTTTTATTTGTGTCATCACGTGTTTTTATGAACTACACAAACCCATGATAAATTTTAGCTATGACTGCAAATGTTTTATTCCAGTCATGGTTGGTAGAAATCTAAGGCCCTTTTTACCTGATGCTGCAGCACTAAAAAGGATGAGAAAATGATACTCGGAAGCTTTTGCCCAAGCTTCTGCATTTTAGCCCAACGGAGCAAGTTCACTGGGGGGCGTGGTAAAACCCCCCCCCCCCCCCCCCGTAAGACGAGGGTTAGGGGGCATAATTCATTGACTTTCCAAGGGGACCAATGATTAAGTAAATAAATAGTGTGCTAGCCATTTCAATTAACCATTTTTTAGGGGTCAAAATGTACAAAAAGGTTAAAAAAAGGTCAAAATATGGTGAAGCAGGCATAATAGCCTCTTTCTAAAAACTTAATAAGAACTTATGTGTTTCGAGGTAATATAATTAGCGGGATACAGTGATACTTTACCCATTTTGTAGTCAATGGGCTTAAGATCAAAATGAACTCAAGTTGGGCATTTCAAGTTTTAAGGTTACATGTCAGAAAAAACATTCAAATTAACTGATTGATAAGGAAATGAATGCAGCCATGTGTCCTTAAGATGATTGTGATCCATTAAATATACATCACCTAAGGAAAATTCATCAGTAAATTAGAGTATTGTCTATTCCAATCCTCAGCTTTTGCCCTATTTGTCAAAAATTGTTAATCAGGTCATAATTCGCGTCACCAGCATACATTAAAGTGGACAATGATGTTGGCGATTATAAGGCACTTTCCGTGAAGGGGAGAAAGAAAATTAATAAAATCAAAAGTGTTTACCTTTAACATTATAATGTTATTATTATGCCTTCTTTACGGTTTACTCATAGTGCTTTGAATACACGAATAATAAAATTACTAAAGAACGCAATTTCGCTTTAATGCATAATTCAAGAGATAATATTGCAATTTGTTTTTTTTAAATTGAATAAATAATATGCTTATCGCGGTGAGTGTTTTGTTTATTTTGCAGGTTTTAATCAACAGGCCAGAATGAGCATTTTGTAAGGCAATAACCTGAATGGGGAAAAACAGTCACTGTCCTAATATTACAGCATATTCAGTTATGGTTGAATGGTCCAAACTGTACTCTACGACATGGTTGAGCAAAATAATTAAAGGGTTTCTCGTTATTAGGCCTAAGCAGTAGAAGGGACAAGATGAAGGGTAATTTTTGGCTGTTAATATTGATCAAACCAAGGTCCAAAATAAAACAAGAGCAGCCTACGCTTAGCCTTGATAAATCACGTGTATAATACTAAACCTTACAAAAAGGCCTTATGAGTAGACTAGATTAAATTCTCGTGGAATGAATTACTTACAATTTCCAAGTTAGAACCAGATAGGACAAAATCAACTTACATATCAAAAATTCAAGGTATAAAATGATTATGAAATGTGTGTCGTAATTTGTGTTCATCAGAATTTGGACTAATAATGTCAAAGAACTTATTAGTTTGATTGATTTTTTTTAAATTAACTATCAAAGTTGGGCTATTATAATGTTAGCCCTACGAAATATACTTTACAATATTAGATGGTAGTTTAAAAATCATAAAAAAAAAGGAATTCAGTGATTATAAATGTCAGTAATTTTGCCATTTAAAATTAGCATCCGAGATCTAGAAAAAATCGACACCCTGGCCTAACAACTATTTAATAATCAATACAAATCTATATAAATTCACAGGGTAATAAGTAAAAATGTGGACAAGCCACACGTTTATAAATTGGTATCAATTTTAGATTTTTTATAAATTTCGACCTCGGAAATCTATGACTGGCTAGCAGTCTATTTACCATGGTGTATGTACACGCATATATTCTTTTGGGACCTACTTGCCCAAAAAGAAGAATTAATGTCAGGTCGGACAAAGGATACCTTTCGTATGTCACCCATTTTACTTGATTTTGATCAGTTTTGGATGAATTTGGTCCAATTTATTCCACTTTGATACGAAATCGTAAAGTTTTAATGGCTAGGGGGCCCCCCCCAAAAATTTTTTTTTTTTTTCATTTTCACTTGATTGAAAAGGCAAAACACTTATATGACCTGGTCATTCAACCAACAATCTGTCAATTAAGCCAATAGCCTTCTATCCCTTATTATGACACCTTGGGAGGTAAGTGATTTTAAAAAAAAACCCATTTGGCGACAATTTTTTATATTTTGGTCATTTTGAATCTAAAAATATGAAAAATAGAATGACAAGCAATAAAGGTACTATTGACGTTTCTTGAGATGTATCGGCAGAGGTTTCCTTGAAATTTTTTTTGTGAAACGAAGGTATTGGACTGAGGGATCCATTTTTGCACAATTTTTTTTTGGGGGGGCTTAATTGTGAGCCAACAAAAAAACACTTCAAAAAGGTTTGGTGGTGCGCTTGGTTTTTTTTTTTTTTTTCTTTTTTTTTTTTTAAACCAAAAATCTATTAAATCGAGTGGCTTCCATTTTATCCAGTTAAATATGACTCCTTTGAGGTGAATGGACATGTTCTAATCGATAATAATTTTAAGAAATACATGTATTTGACTGATAACCATTTTTGGACAAATTTTCTTTTTGGCCTTTTGAACACAAAATTAAAATGAAATGGACTCCCATTTTCCACTTAAATATGACTCCTTTTGAAGGTAAATGAATATGTTGTGATCGGTATGTTAGACAAGACGCATTTCGACTGATTTACCTATTTTTGGACAATTGTACCTTTTTTGGCGATTTGACCCCAAAATTTATAAATTGGAATGGCTTCTATTATATTCACTTAAATATGACTCTTTTGAAGGTGAATTGACATGTGCTGATAGATTATTGAAGAAGGGAATGCATTTCGACTGATTTACCTATTTTTGGACAATTTTTACCTTTTTGGCTATTTGACCCCAAAATTTATAAATTGGAATGGCTTCTATTATATTCACTTAAATATGACTCTTTTGAAGGTGAATTGGGATCATGTGCTGATAGATTATTGAAGAAGGGAATGCATTTCGACTGATTTACCTATTTTTTGACAATTTTGACCTTTTTTGGTTTTTGCCATTTAGACACCAATTTATAAATTGGAATGGCTTCTATTATATTCACTTAAATATGACTCTTTTGAAGGTGAATTGACATGTGCTGATAGATTATTTGAAGAAGGGAATGCATTTCGACTGATTTACCTATTTTTGGACAATTTTTACCTTTTTGGCCATTTTTTACCCTAAAATAAAAAATGTAGAAAGGCCAACACCCCATACGTTGATGTACATCCCATGGTGGTATGACATCCCGATGTTGGACCTTGGTAACAAACAACGCCGTCAAAAGTAATTTTTGTCCTTTGCCGGCCGTCTAATTTTTTTCGGTTTTCAGGAAGGACCATAATACAGAAACAACTGGTGGAGACGTTTTTTTGATGGCTAAAGAAAGACCTGATTACTAGTGGAGAGGGTGATTCTTTGGACCGAAACTGCGAACTATTCTCACTGGCAGCTAAATACCCATTGGCGAAGCTATGCGAGTTCATGCGCTGTATATCGAGTTTACCCGCTATATGTCGAGTTTACAGCGCGGCCTATCAAGTTGAACTCTATGTGCCGATTTTCATAAATCATTCAACCCGATAAATCATGTCCAGAATAAATCATGCCGAGATTTAAAAACTGGACATGATTTTTTTCAACATGTGCAAACTGGACATGATTTTTTTTTTTTCTCAACATGAGCAAACTCGACATGATTTTTTTTTCTCAACATGAGCAAACTCGACATGATTTTTTCTCAACATGAGCAAACTCGACATGATTTTTTTTTCTCAACATGAGCAAACTCGACATGATTTTTTCTCAACATGAGCAAACTCGACATGATTTTTTTTTTACATACACCAAAAAATCATGTCGAGTTTTCCTCATGTTGAGAAAAAATCATGTCGAGATTTTGAAACTGGACATGATTATGTCAAACTCACCATATAGAGAGCAAAACTCGATGTATAGAGGGCAAACTGGACAGATATCGCTGTAAACTCGACATATAACGCTGCACACTCGACATATGGCGAGGAAAACTCGATACACAGCGCATGAACTCGACATGCGCGGGAAAACTCGCCATGATTTGATACGTGAGCGTACAAGCTGGCCATGATTTATGTCAAACTCACCATATAGAGAGCAAAACTCGATGTATAGAGGGCAAACTGGACAGATATCGCTGTAAACTCGACATATAACGCTGCACACTCGACATATGGCGAGGAAAACTCGATACACAGCGCATGAACTCGACATGCGCGGGAAAACTCGCCATGATTTGATACGTGGAGCGTGAAAAACTGGACATGATTATGTCAAACTCACCATATAGAGAGCAAAACTCGATGTATAGAGGGCAAAAACTGGACAGATATCGCTGTAAACTCGACATATAACGCTGCACACTCGACATATGGCGAGGAAAAACTCGATACACAGCGCGTGAAACTCGACATGCGCGGGAAAACTCGCCATGATTTGATACGTGGAGCGTGCCATGACAATTCCCCTTTAAGCGTAGTCAACGTCGTCACTCCCACTTCACGGGGCCAGGGTATGCAAATTTTGCACAGATCGCGCACGATTGAGCCACTCAGCATCGGCGATTGTTGTCAAGGTACAATTTGCGCCCAATCACCGGCAAGTGCGTAGTACGCTAGCAGAACGCAAACACGCTTAAAATACGCTTATATTGTAAAAGGAAATGGTGCTTCACTTTAGGTTAATACCTAATACCTACTAATATTGTCAGCTGACCATGTGTACGCTGATCTCGACCTACTGTGCATTTTGGTCCTGTCGATTTTAAACAGCACCTCGGATTTTTTATATTTTGTATAGGTTGTACTTTTGTTAGTATGAAATTAGGGTTAGACTTAGGAAGGGTTTTCGTGGGGGGGGGGGCACTTAAAACGTAAAATCCCATTAATTTCAAATCGCTGGGGGTGTCTAACGTAGTCCGTTCATGTACTTTTATTTTTTCCACATTAATTACGGGTTTCCATAAGTTACACCCTTTTCTGACATAACTTTTTTCTGACACCCTATGAATTCGGAAACCTAACGGAATAAACCACATAAACCGTGTGGTTATTCGGTTACGGTCCGTTTACGTTTCCGAATTCATAGGGTGTCAAAAGTCTGGCAGAAAATGGTTTCCCCTTATGGAAACACCCCTTAATTACTGTTCCAAAATTTTAAGTCTGACTCGAGATTTCGAAATTATTTTTTTTTGTAATAATGAAAAATAGTCAACTAGAACTAAAGATAGTACAAATGCACAATTCCGAAATTTGAGATGAACCGGATTTTTCGTTTTGATGCAGTAAACATTTATGTGTAGTGTTACGTCCCATAGGAGTAACTGTGTAGAACAAAGATCCGGATCCGGATCCAAGCATTTAATGTTACTGCAAAAAACACGATTTTTTGGAAATTGAGTGGGCGCCCTCCTCAGGAAATCTTTGAGTCAGCCTTAAGTTCTCTTAATGCATTTACCTTGCCTACATAATGTCAAGATAGCATGAGACACGTTGACAAATGACAATATTAGTCATCCAAGATCAAACTGTTACAATCTTAGTAATTTGATTCCGGTTCCTAAGGCTAAGCCTTTTACAGATCCCAAAGTCCATACTTGGAACGCTCGATCCATATCCGATAAAACTGTCACACTATTGGAATATTGAAAGCCATGATGTGATATCATGTTTATAAATGAAACTTGGCTTGCGATAATGACCCAGTTGTCACATATTTAGGTGAATTTACCCCACCATGATGATTTCATCAACCATACCCGGGATTAAAAATGATAACATAGAGGTTATTGTGTTTTATTCACTTTGAAATAAACCCCTTAATTTAACTACCTCCCTACTGGTATTTGAAACATCTACTTTTGAACATTGCGTGTCCACTGACAAAACGACGGCCTGTTTCAATTTGTTGGGGTGCTCGACCCACTCCATAAAATAATAAATATCATATCGGGATAATAATTGCGCTTTTTTCCTGAGGATTCAAAGCGCGTGGCCTATTATATCATTACGCTGCATCAGGAAACCGTCAGAATCACGTCGCTTCATTAAGGTTTGCTGCCAGGCCAAGTAGCGCACTCCTATCAGCACTAAGATTTGTGATATTGCCCCTCTAACAGCTCCCCATTTCACTCCTGGGTGGATAGAGGCAACGATCTGCTACCAATGGCCTTCTTACTTTCCAGTTTTTGAAGTTTGAGCAATTATCCTGACTACATTTGGTACTACTCCTGGTCAATTAGTCATTCAGGCGGTTGACTAATAAGCTAGCGCGAAGCGAACTCTTATAGACAAACGCGTATTATGTATTGACAGCTATTGGAAATCTATAGTCCTGTCTCATGTTTAAAAAATACCGACCTCATTTGACCCCCTTTTTCGTTACTTACCATTAACTCCTACGGAGATAAAAATTCGACGGAACTTGACCATATAACTGATTTATTTTTATTAAAAAGATACAAAGAATTTGTTTTTAATGCTCCATTCTATTGGATATTTTGTTTTTCCAATTTATTTTTTATGACTTGTTTTTAACTGTAACCTATGATAATGTTTTGTGCTGATATTTTAGAAATCATGCTTGGAATAATAATACGATAAATATTTTTAAGCATAAAATAATACATAGATGGCGCCCTTTATCGTAATTCTTCAGGGGAGGGCGGCTAAAAATCCTACTTTTTAGACGTTGTCATTGTTAACACGTAAAAGCGAGATACGGCAAACAAACATTTTTTGACCAAAGCTGTCATCAAGTAAGAAAGAATACATACGAACTTAAACCAGGGGGCCACGAACCAGTCTTGGATTTCCCAACGGTCATTTATGGAATTCTTGCATGCATTTTGGCAATATGACTCTGAGCGCTCGCTTCTAAAGGTTTCTCCCTGCATCATATTATTCATGTTGATAATCCCTATAAACCTGGTATTCTAGCGTTTCTTATCCACTTTTTCTACGTATGGACCCGACAATATACATGGTCACACCCTTGGATTAGTGATACCTCCCGACTTGATGATGATTTGTTCATAATTGTTGGTCAATTTCGATTTGGTATTTGGATCATCACATTGTCACCTCCTATGAAGGTCGCGTGATTTTCGTAATCTTGATATGGCTTACTGTATTTTGCGAAACGAAACGAAACAGAACTCCCATTGGATTACACGCTTTATTCCGTCATGCATGCATAACGTGCATAACGGAATAAAGCGTGTAATCCAATGGGAGTTCTGTTTCGTTTCGATTCGCAAAATACAGTAAGCCTCTTGAGATCGATCAATTCAATACTCTCCTCAGTGATCGTCTTTGTGCAGTCCAGTTGATTATTATGAGACTCTTACATCTTCTTTATTGGATGAACTTTGCCCTATTGTCACTAAGGAGCACACCATCAGAACTCGCCTTTCTTGGTAAAATAGTAAGTTCCACCAGGAGAGGCGGGTTCGGAGGCGTCTTGAGCGTTGATGTCGCAAATCACGTTCTGATGAAGACTACAATTCGCTTATTGTTCAGAAAGACAAACTCAGTATTGTCGAAGCTAAACGTGACTTTTTTTACTGACAGATTTCTAGTACTAAGGATATGTTCAAAACACGAAAAAAGCCTTTTGAACTCAGTTCATTTATTTTCCATCATTTAGAAAAACACACAAAAATAATCGCAATCACAAGAATAGAGGTACAACTGGAAGCAAAAGCATGAAAATGTTGTACCACCTTTATAATAAATAACATCTAAAAATCATAACAATATAACATACAAGATACTACAAAACAAGCAAGCAAAACATTCAATAGAACATGTACAATTAAATGAAAATGTATCTGTGACATCATTACAGTAGTGGTTTCAATAAACGGCCTAAAGTAGATACAATTTGGATACATATTTGAATATGAAGTAAACCCTCTTATTTATGGTGCTATATACAATGAAGCTAACGTAGTGTTTGCTAACAGACATTGCACATACCGTGGTAATTATTACATATTTTCAGATCAGTAATTATATTTTTTACACAATACATAATCGTGATTGATAATCTGGTGAATAACTTATCGAATATGAAGTCACGTTTTGTAAAGTGATATAATGTTCTTTTGAAATGACCTAGTGTTTTTTGAATATTCACATACTTTGGTAATTCATTCCAAATTTTAGGACCAGTATTTAAAATATTTTGTACTCGATACAAATGTAGCTGGTAATCGTCTTTATTTCTAGTATTATAATTATGGTTTGATTGATGATTTGTAAAAATCCCGTCGAATGACTGTGGAAGCATGTGATTTTTGTATTTATACATGAATATTCCAATTTCTTGCTTATATATATCGAAGATAATCAGCATAATTATTATATCTTTTAAACAAGATTTTGACGATGATACGTAGGAGCTGTTAGAAATAAACCTCAGAGCGCGTTGTTGTTTCCTTAAAACTTTATTTAAGCACGTTTTGTTTGCATTACCCCAAAGGAGCAAGCCGTAGTTTGCTTTCGATTTGTAAGATAATTTTTAAACCATTTCTGGGAAACACTTCTAAATCCGTAGTGATGTAGTTTTGCTAACAATATGTCGTGATCTATGGTATCAAATGCTTTCGAGAAGTCCATGAAAATGCCTATAATGTTCTTGCTTTCATCAACCTTTGCTACCTTTAATTCATCAGGACCAATTCCGTGAGATAAAGATATATTCAATATGATAGACAAAGGATAACCAATTTCATTTACAACACATTTAATCAAATCTGCTCTAATATTATCATGGCCAGCACTTTTCCTACTCCCCAGATTTTTAATAATCTTTAGAATTTCATTTTTGCTCGTTGGATTGAAAAAACAAGTTGTGTTACTACTGTTCTGAAGATACGATGAAATTTTTCCCCATATGGTGTATGGTAGCGGCTAATGTTGGCCCTATATATATTTGAAAAGTATTGGTTAAATTTGGATTTCATTTGGACGTGTGTATATTTCACTTCCGGAAACATTTTTTTCGAACATTTCAAGGCCATTGCCTAGTGCTAACTCGACGCTATCTTGCAATGACTTTCTGACCTTCTTTGTTGAATAAGGTTGAAAGTTTGGGGACAAAATATGACTGTCATGCTGAATCTCTTCTCTCTCCATCTCCAGGCCGATATATGGGTTTGCAAATGCTATATGCCAGGGTTTAAAGCACTCCGACTCGGAAGTGTTGCTGAATTTGTTGGCCAAATGCCACCAAGGCTTGCACCATGGACACACTACTTCCTTCCTGGCTTATTAAACAGAACTTGACCTAATTCCTCCAATTCTTACTACATGTGACCGAACAATGGATAAAAGTTAATCTGGCCAGATCTTTCTCCACCCTGTTTTTCCAGTAAAATTATGCAACAAATACGCAACCCCATACCACACAAACACTTTAATAATGTCACAAGTGAGTTTTGACATGTCATATTCAAAGCAATGCGGGTGTTTAATGAGGCATGACTGGAGAAATGCCATTAAGGTGTCATTTGAAAGCTCCTGTTTCTACTTTATAGGACAATAATTATTACGACACATCAGCACACAGGTTTCGCCAACTTAACCCTTTGTTTCAGAATTATTTTTTTCTGGAACCATGTATAACAGACAGTTCGATTTAAAGGCGTACTCAGAGATGTCGAAAATAAATTTTTTTGGTGGTAGTCATTAAAAGGATATACCGACGGTCCCAATAAAAACTATACAACAAACTAAAATTAATAAAAAATATAAACTTGTGCATTTTGCCAGATATTTTTGACTTTATTTATTAGACCAGATCCTAAGCTAAATCCTCGCTTTTATTCCATCAATTTGTGATGGTAACCTAAGCGGAGTATTGTCAGTTTCCCTGAAGGTTTCAAGAACTAAAAGTAAAGGGTGTAGCATCATTGTGGGATTCATCTGTTTTTCCCAACAAAATAAATTGTACAGATCAGAGTGAATGTATTATCATGTCATTGAACTACTCACTACATTTTTTTTCAGTGAAAGCACCATAAATTAATGTATGTTGTGGTGAAATGAGGACTCACTCTCATTGGGACAATAATCATGAAATTCTTGGAAATTTGGGGAATTGACTGCTGAAACTATAAATGTAACAGTCTACAAGTCTGTTGAGGGACAAATGGTTGTGTAACAACGCTCTAATTGTTGACAATTTACACCCTTCCCCTATTCCCCACTGCCTTCAAGATGCCACGAAGGAGTATGATGAAGAAAGCAGTGTTCAACAAAGAGCAATAAAGGAAAGGATGGTTGTGTTCAAAGGTCTCAGTTTACTTTCAACAAGGGTCTTTTATGGTTCTATCTTCTGCTAAAACCTGGAGTAAAGCTGAGACAACAAGACTGAATTTCCCAATGCTACATGTATTTATTAGCAATTGCGACATTATAAAGTTATAAATTATGTTATATCACAAGAAGCAGCACTTTATACCTACTTTTTATTCTAATTTTCAATAAAGAATGTCTTGAAGGTGATTTTCAATGTCAACTTTGTTGATTTCAGGATAGCTGAAACTGACCCAACAAGTTTTTCAACTGTCTCAGATAATTAGCCATAACTCCTGAACCAGACCCCCAAATTACACCAACTAAAAATCTCATGAAAGCTGGAACACTCCTAAAAAGAATCTGTAAAACTCCAGTTGAGATGAACTGAAATTTGTGGCCAAAAAAATTAATCTTTGATTGTATAGTTTTTTTTTGACAGTCTGTAGGACTAAAGACAGTCACCTAAAATGCTTAATTCCAAAGTTAGAGATGAATCGGATTTTTCGTTTTCATGCAGTAAGCGTACTGCACCCTAAAAATATTTTCAACAACGGGGTCATTTTTGATCCCGTTTTGAGTCAATGGGGTCAAAATGTCGACCACTTTTGTGGTAAAAAACGTGTGAAATGACCCTTTTTGTGGTAATAATTTTGACCCCATTTTTAAGTCGGTGCATAGTTGACTTGGCGTTTTTAGTGTGCCTGCATAACAAAAATTGCGGATCCGGTGTGAAAGCAGATTATTAGTCCGGTGGGAGCCATAGTCCGGAGCTCCATAGACGATAACGGAATAAAGCGTGAAACTAATGTTGCGTAAAGAGTCAACTGAATCGATTGCCCTATTGTTCACCATTGTTCCCGGACTATGAGTACGCCGGACAATGGTTACTTCTACACCGGAATTGTATAACAAAATTGGGATTTTCTATATGAAGGACTTCGATTTGAGCTTAGTTATTTCACACAGTGATTAGTATATGGACAAAAATTATGTATATGCAAAAAACCCGATTTGTTTGAAAATGGAGTGCGCCCTCATCGGGAAATCTCTGAGTCAGCCTTTACTTCAAATAAAGGTTAGCTTAGAGCGAACACCTGCTTGGGTCTAGATTGGAAAGGACCGCATTTCATGCATAATTCATTACACAGCTTGTCAGCTATACAACAAAAATACCGGGTGTCTCCAAAAAAGAGAACCCTCAAAGCGCCCTCTATTTCACGAATAGAAAAAAGTAAACCATACAAATTAATACATATTTGAAAAGAGCATTTCGTTAGGTTTCCGACACTGAAAAAATCTTTCCAATTGAAGGACTAGCCTATTGACCCGAGTTACATACTAAATATAATACAGCTATATGGTAAGTGTAGGTTTGAAAGTATGAAACGGCAGACGGATTGGACACCATGGATGTCCCCATTGTTATCAAAACTGAAATGCCATAGAGAGTTTCTACTGTCAAGGACCTTAATTTGAAGACGCTTTAAAGATGTGAAAATGCCAATCAAACAAGTTAGTAGCTGGTCAAAGAATATCTCACACCCTCACCTCCTGTTCTCCCCCCCTCCGTCCTGCCCTTTTCACCTACTTCAGTTAAATCTTTGTGATACTTGAGCAAATGGCAAAGTATTCCAAATTTCTGGAAACTTTCTAAATCTAAAGAAACGACATGCATGTTGGATATGTATGCAGTAAAAGTATGGGTCACACTTGAATAGCACCAAGTACTTTGAGTCGGGTATAATTGATCTGAATGACGAATACATGGGAACTAACACCTTTGTTTTGTTATAGGTTATGCATAACTGAGTGAGGGGAAAGACCTCTATTATACGGCATACATGCCATACAGCACATGTTTCACATGTCCATCAATAGGTTAATGGTTTATATCAATGAAATGGATTAAATTTATTAAATTTCAATCGATCTTCTTCAGATGAAGCCATGCACGATTATTTGGCCTCAATACACGCCACATAAAAGTGGCATTGATTTTCCTGAATAACGTTTAACATCTCAAAGCGAATAAAATCGTCGACAACTTTAATGGAACCGGACACGAATAAAAAATTACCCTAATTTTGATTACTCCTGCTAGAAATAAGGGAGGGGCACAGACGTACCTGCATCAGCCGGGACTCGCTATGAGTCTATCTTGATCTGCTTGGAGTGCGAGAGAGAATTTTCCTACATGGAAAAATTCTCGTTATCACTTGACACTAAATGTTCTGGCATGCTATTGCTTATTCCGTAAACCCTTGTAAAGCTGGGGAAACCTATCTTGGTTTCTAGTAACGCCGTTTGAAGTTTGATAGTAAGACTCTTTTACTCAATGTACAAAACTATGAACCCGACAACTCTTTCTTGGTCATATACCAGTGTTCAAAATAGAACAATTGAATATTACTTGGGTACATCACCTTGTATAGGAGGAAAAACTCCCTCCTACTTATACAAATAGTTATTTCTTCGAGTTTTGTACAGAAACTGCTTCTAGACACATACACTACCATAATCCATCACTACTGCCCTTACTTGGTAAAAGCTCCTTCTCTTTGGAACTGAATTACTATGAATCTTTGTGACATTACTCGGGGCCTCTTTCCCATCATCAGTGCGGGTCTTCACTTGACCCTGTCCGATGAAACAAGCCAAGCTTGCTGCTTAATCATTCCGGGCCCGTAGGACAAATGATGCAGTGTGACTGGAAAAAATCGCTATTATTGAGATCGTGGCTGCGCTTTTGTGTTGGTCGGGTCGCCCATCGACCGTTTTTCTTCTATCGGCAACACTGACCTTACACATGGATAGCGGGACTGCACAGTCGCCATGAAACACAGGAAGTTACTTTTCTACCTTGGGCAATATGGCGGGAAAAAATGCATTCACCCCGTGTCAAAGTTAAAGGAAATTTTGTATAACAATGAACATTCTGTGAGGAATATGTGCACCAGCAGGTGTATGCGCATTGTTTCCCACACACTATATTGCCAAGGTGAAAAGCAGCAAATTCCTGTTGTTTCACTTGGCGACCACATTTCAACTGTGCGGTAGCCAGCTATAGAAGCGTGTAGAGGTCAGTCATCTGCAAGGGATCGGGGGTTTGATTGTTTCTTGGCCGTCTACCTCTTGGCTGTCGAGTCATCAGAGGTGGAAAAACGTGAATATTCTTGCCCTTCTATTTCTTTAAAAAATGGTTAGGAGAGCTCGCACTTGGAGACTGTCTAACTTGTCCCAATACCCAAGGAGCTTTCTGCTTTGGTTCTGCATTACTTTGATCGTTTTTGGGCTAAAATAGCCCTACTTTTGCAGGCAGTCGTTGGCCTGGTCGCTTTTTAACAGTACCAATGTTTTTATTCCGTTAAAGCGGCATACTTTGGGTTTTTGGTCTATCGTTTGAATTTATACCCTGCCACCGGATTGGGTTATTGGTTATAGGGTAGACCACGTATACTTTGCGTCTGAAGTCAACCGACATATTTGTGTAAAGCGTATTAAGAGTAATCTCAGGTGTCTCGTATTCTTCAAGGTTGTTCAAGCCGTCTTTCTTCAATCCGGCCTACTCTAAAATTCTTCAGAAGTTGAAGCCTACAACCACTTAAGAATAAAGGAATTTGTTAAATTTAATTATAATGCCCTTATGAATCTGACATCCCAAACCGGTTATGCATAACATAACCGACAAGCATTGCTCAATTGATTTGGACAACCTTTTCTGAATGTTCCAAGAGATAACCCAAGATGGGGCCGAACAAAATATACCAACATTTTTTTTTTGTTGATAATTTTGTGAGATGTACTTTGTGAAAAAATATGGTTTGCAAGAATATACCCAAAATGCCCACGTCATATATGATTTAATGAATAAGTACATAGAGTGTTGCATATTCCAAGTCAAACCTAAAATTTGAAACATATTACAGACCATCTTTCACCTCTGTGGGCACTGTTGATGATGGAGCCTAATCACATTATAGTATCCCTGATTCCTTTGACTCGCAAGATATCTAAACCCGCTAATTTGACACGATTAAAGATCTCGTCATCTTCGCCGCCCCAGCCCAATAGACGTTGGGGAAGCCGTTGATCCGATATATCGTCTAACCGCTTTTACGGTTTATTCCCTCTTAGGGTTGATGGTTAAGCAATATTGAACACATTTTTCAAACTTTGATATTTTTTGCACAGCTATGTTGGTAATGTCTAGAAAATGACACTGTGAACGAGAATGCTCAAAAATGCGTTATTTATCATAAAGATGGGCGATGTTTGTAAATTGGGAATTGGGATCCGAGATTGTACTTAACGTTAGAGCTGGAAAATGCTAAGTTTATGTCCGTCCTACCGTCCGTCAATGATGAAATACGTTGACACCTGACGAAAATGGACCTTAACTTGACTTGCCTGAACCAATCAAACAATAGATGAGCGTAGATACGACATGTGCGCTATTCCCGGCTATTTCATATATTGAAGGCCGTTGAGGTGTCGTATTACTTTTACCTTACCTTACCTGAAAGAATTAATTTCAGAATTAGTGTATAGTATAATTTTGTTTTGTTTATTAACTAACCTTCTAGCAGTTCTTAGACTTGTGTAAAACCCTTTGTGGGTTCTGCTCAGAATCATGATGGTTCTTTAATGTTCTTTTCTTTGACGATAAAATGACAACTAGAATAAATTTTAGACAGGGTGAAAGAAAGTTAATACCATAACTATGTAGGGACTTGCTTTAGGCATCATCGATTAAACTTTCAAGTCTATGGCTCTTTTAGTTTTCTCATAGTTCCAATTTTATTGAACAACAATATTTTTTTCACGCACTGGAAAAATCAAGGGGTAGGGGAAACATTTTTGTATTTTTGGAATTATTCCTATACTTGCAATGAAGCAAGTTAGGTATCAATTTGAAGCTGATTACATTCTGCATAAACAGGTAAATCATTACTGTAGACTCTTCCGTTTCAGAGATGTGATTGTGCAAAGCAAAAAAAAAATTCAAAAGTGCTAAATTTTGAATGTCGTTTGTCACGGGACATGTCAGATTTGAATGATTCTGGTGTGCAAATTATGAACTAATTGATAAAACAAATACTTGAATCCATAATTTACTACCTTTAACTGATATATTAACATTATAAAGGGTCATATATATGTATATTGTAGACTCTATAAGTATTCAAAGTTGGTAGGTGAAAATTTTTGTCACCCGAAAAGTGCGCTTTTCGGGCAAAATCGGCCACAAATCAATATTTTGTGGCAAAATGGTGTATGATACATGGTTTTCGATTAAAAATTCATAATCTACGAACAAATTTAGCCTAGAAAGGACATCTTAAAAATTAAACATGGTTGTTTTTGCTCCGAAATGATTTTTTCACGCTTTGGCACTAAACTTCAGTCAATTCTGAAACCATGTCATATGCTATTGCACAGATAACTATAATAACATGTGAAAATCTCAACTTTGAATGCAATTGCGGTTTTTAGAGGACACGTTCATGACAATTGCGATTAAAACACAATGTATCTGTGTCTCTTTAAGACCATTTATCATAATCATAAATGTCAAAAAACTCAAGGGGTCATTATAAGTGTAGGAAATTGATCATTTGCATTATAACTGGTTAATATACTCCTATGCATTTCTTTGCTTCAATGATTATGAGTCTTTACAAAACACTGTCATTCTAGTAGAAATTCCTTTGCAATGCAAAACAAAAGAATTTGGGTCTTACCCAGGATGAAAGGTCTTAGGACAGAAAAGATGAGAGTTTCATTGACTTCAGTAATTGTTGTACAGAAATCATGGAAAACCCATATCATTACACATTGTTAACGCAAGTGGAACATTTAATTTATAGGCCACTAAAGTGGAAATGGGAATGTTTTGTAAAGGAGATATTTTATTTATTATCATGAATCATATACAAAAAACTCAGGGTATTTAGGCATATAAAAAAAATGAAGTATTATCAAAGAGGAAAGGTAACTGACCTAGATGACCCCAAAATGACCTTGTTTGACCTTGAAGATAATTGACGGTGAGGGGGTTCCATATCTTAAAATAATCAGTAGTTAATTTTAAACAATGATGCCAAGTTTCATGCTTTTATAAAGAAATACAAATTCTTACAAATATGTCGCTATCTGCTTAACTATGTAAATCGATTCCAATGTTGATGCACATGCATTCAGCCTTAATAATTGATCTCGGGTTGGTATTGGACTTTTTACGATCTGTGTTACGAAAGCGCGGCGGATTATGCATGGTCAAAGGGGTTTTACTAGAGCTTCTCCTTCTCTCCTAACTCTCTGATTTGATTATGAAAAGCGTGTAATCCAATGGGTTGCACCGAGCCTGTTCATTCGTTTCGTTGCGCAGAATACAATAAGCCCCTATTGCCTACACGTACATGTATGTCTCGTTTTGTGCGCATTTGCTAAGTAACAATTTGTGATAAACTTCAAGTGGAACTTGCAAACCCCTCTGGATGTTGTGTGAGCAAAGTATGAAGACAAAACTTGGGAAGGTTCAATTCGCGCACACCCCATAACAACCTTGGTAACGTGGTTCTCGTGATAGAGTATGGAGTTAATAGATTGACAATGCATTAAGAATGAGAGTAGCAGCATCCAACCTAACTAAAGGGAATACATATACATATTACATACATACAGACATACGTTAAAGACCATACATACTACATACATAAATACATACAACATTACATACATACATACCGTACACACAGACATACTAACATACATACATACAACATACATACATACTACATACTACATATCTTCTTTTATTGCAAATATGATCACAGTAACATCAGATAAATATATTTATAATTACACGTTTGCGAAATATAACTTACGCAATAATTTTGCTTCAATGGAGAAAATAGAGATACTGTAAAGCAAAGCGACAACAATGACAAATACCCCGTAAACTGGCAATATGCTTTTGACGCGCTTTTTCCAATGTTTGAGCCAATGGCGCACTGATGCTAAGGTATTTTAGCATCGCTTTACTGCATCTGTTAGAGAAACCAAGTTTCTTTTAAGCCAAAAGTAACACGCTTATGAAATACTTCCAAGACTCCACACAATAATTGCATGTTTTACATGGAAAGTTGATTAGTTCATTCAATGCTTGGTAATAGTTGAATTTTGTATGGTAGCGGGTATTTATGAAGGCATCAAATGGACAAGAGATTCACCGAGTATGGAGTTAATAGATTGACAATGCATGTAAGAAATGAGAGCAGCAGCATCCAACCTAAACTAAGGGATACTACATACATATACATACCGACGTACAGACGATACAGAGGTACAGACGTACAGAAGTACAGACGTACAGACAGACAGACGACAGGACAACCATAAAACATAAATAAGGAAATAATTTACACACAGAAGACATCTCTGAAATGGGCGGCTTACTTATATTTCCATCTGTCGGCTCCGCTCACAAAACAATGCCGTGGCATTCACTAATCCATAGTAGTTGAAATCAATAAGAGGAATGTATGTCTACGTCATGAAATATAAAGCAGTCCCATTTGGAAAAATTCAGACGATTCCAGAAACACATGTTCATGAGATAGCACGGTTGAAGTTGAGATGTTGGCCTTAAAAACAAGGTAAAGGAACAGGTATTTATTAACTTTCCCTGGAGATGGCCAGCGACACACAAGTGTTGAAAAAAAAACGCCATACGCCGCTTGGCGGATTCGAACGCGACCTCGTATTGCCATCATTGGTATTACTCATGAAGCGCTCTAGCCACTGAGCCACAAGACTGGGTAGATAGAAAAGCGATAGATATAATCTTTAGGTGTTGGGTTCGAAAGGTGTTCTCGCTTCCTAGCGGATAGCCCAGACGGTAATTGACAGTATCATACCGAATCTATGTATAAACAGGGACCGGTCTGTAGCTATAGATCGGCGGTAGAGCACTCGGAGAAAAGCGAGAGGTCCGGGGGAGTCCCAGTACAGGCGTATACGTCAGAGATTTTTTTCGGGATGTGTGTGCCTGTGCATGTTATGTGATAAGTGTTCAGTAGTTAATGCTATTTTTGCGATATAGACTGAAGCCACTGCCGCAAAATAGTGGGCAGTACAATCAAAAGAGACACAATAGATACTGACATATGAAATGATAAGGAAATATTGGTCGTTTTCTTTCATAATTAACTACTGCTCGACGATTAAAATCCGAATTCATAGGTTTTTGACGCTGCAGCATGGGTGGAGATACCTTATATTATTGACAGGATGAACAATCGGTTTCTATAGGGGATCACTATGGCAACCTGGAAAAGACCAATTACAATTCAAGTTATGCTTTCAATTACAAACAATGAAGACTCCACAAATTTATTTATAATTCCGCCGGCTTTCGATAGTCGATCCAACCTCATATGCCCCCATACCATTTGCGTGGAGGTATAAGCTCCTGATGTATGAGGGGCAATAAATAAAAGATGTCACAACAAATCATTGATTTTGAAAATCGTCTGAGAGGATTAAATGAGAGTGCATATGATCACTGCAGGCCATTGTGATTTAAGAGACACTGGCAATTTGAAAAATAGTTGCGCCTCAAGATTTTTCAAAATCGATATTGTTGCTGGTTGTAGGGCTTGTATAGACAAAAGCCCTCACCCGAAATGGATTAACACCAAATCAGCGCTCCTATGGGTAAACAGAACGATTTTATAATTTAGCGTCGCCGGCGACGTTAAATTCAGAAGATGACGAAAATGGCCGTTTAACACATGAACTCGAACGCCGTATGCATTTTTCCCACTATATGCACACTTTTGTCGTCTATAACCTTGTTTTAATACCAGTGAGTACGATTCAAAATAGTCATGTAATATACACATTTGTTGATTAAAGTTTTATGGAAAACTGAAAATTTGGCCTACCAATTACCTAACGTCTTTATCCTCATATCATGTCCCCTATCTGTTTTGGGTATAATTTTTTATGTGTAACAATTATCTCTTTTCTTCCATGGCCTATACTATCATTTGAGCAATTGAAGAAATTTCATATTGTTGATGAAAATGTTCCGGTGCCGCTTTAAAGAAGGGCAGGCCATCAAGATTTTTCCTTGCGTTATGCATGTGCATTTGAATGTCCAAATGTACACCAAATAAATTTAGGTAGACGTGTACAGAGTATGTACAATAATCTGTGGCGTTTTAATTAATTTACACGTAGTAACGTACCCAAAGTGTAAATTGACATTTGGGCCACGAATCCTATTGAATATCAATTGAAAGAACGCATTAAGACGAAAAGAATTTTATTATTTTCAATACAAGTAACGTAAAGCCCTGTGAACACCAGTTCACTTCTACAAGTATAGCCATGCCACCCAAAACATATGGCGAAGATGTCCGTGATGTTCTCGTCAACCTGAAGCATTTCTTTGAATAAGAAATCTGAGGGTTCAGCCCATCATGCTCTTGAAACGTAATTGAACGATTGACATGCTACTGGAATATGTCGCACGTGAGACATACCCAGGCTGTGAAGCCGAAGAAAGCAAGTGCACCAAAATGTGCCGCATATAAAGTCCACATCGACGACTTTTATTGACAGGCGATCATTAGGAAAATTCCCAGTTTTTTTTTTATCATCGGGATTAATTCCCAACCCTGGATAAATTATTAGCATTGGTGCGTAAGACCTCAATTTACGGTGGACGGACAACCATAGGTGGAAGTTTCTCAAGACTATTGGTTTTAATTTTGAGAAGCAAATGAGGACATTTCTGATTGAAAATCCTACAATCTGGTTTTCTCAGACACAATATCGCCGGAAATGAGAAAAATTTGGAGAAATAAGTGGTATCCAAAATTAGGTCTCTGACCAACCTGGATAAATGGCCATCACACTCTGTCCAAATGGGAAGGGCCATTTGCCACCCCTCTTTGGAAAATGGCCATGCCGGAATTTGTGAGGATATCGTCACAAGCTGATTTAAACTTTGTTTCAAAAAAACCCAGTGGGTGACTACCACGATGGATGACCGGGAAACAGTTTGAAGAATTGCTGAGAACAAGGTTTTTCCGATCATCCCAGGAAAATTCAACAATAATACTGGATAACGCAGTTATCATAGCGTTAAGAAAAAATAACCAAATAATGAACAGTACGAAGCAGATATGCAGAGTTGGCTTTCCCCCAAAATGAAAATGTCAAATTTTCGAAAATGCAAAGAAAATGGACCTTAAAATCTCATTCAAATACCTAGTGCCAGCCCCCCCCTAATACAACAAGGTACAGAATGATAATCTGGCCAAAGAGATGGCCATGAAATACTGTTCGAGGAAGCTCTTCAAAATTCCCCCCCCCCATCGAAATAGATTGGAAAAATGCACTAAAACATTTGATTGGATATAAGACGCCCACTGGAGCAATGATAATTTGTTTATATTGACATAAATCAAATTTCTAATCACTCTGACGGAGGACAGTGAACCGGTAATCGGAAATCAGCCGATTATGACTGACTGTAAGTTACTTTTAACTAATAATATACGATATACTACAGGGTGTCCAAACAAGTGCCATCCTCGCATCGGTGCTATAATTTCCCAAAACTACTGAGAATTTTTCAAATTTTTAACATATTCTGATTGACGAACTGGTTCCTATATCCTGTCCAATTTTTTTGTCTGATACGGTTCACAGTTCTGAAAACCAAGGCTTATTTGTAACCCTTTGTCAATTACCCCATTCAAGTTTGCCTTAGTCGTTGAAACAGGTTTCAACCTTGAAAATGGAATAAAATTTCTTTCACTATCAAATATCTGGTACTAATTCGTCTTTTTTTAAAAAAATAAATGACTAAATATTTGTCGTTATTGTGTTATTATAGCCCACGGTCTTTTTTATTGTCCTGTACATAATTTTTGCTCTACTCAAATTTAGAATAGTAACTTAGGCGACCTGGCAAAAATTTATCTCGCATTGGGTTGACAAACCCCCCCCCTCCGCTTGAATATTAATTGCGCAGAGGGATTAAATACCAAATGATGGAAATGGGTAGGCTATAATTTCAAAATTAATTTTTAAAATTTTAAATGTTGCGAGAATATCTGTACTCCTATCCTTTCTCCACCTACTGTTCATTTCATGTGATTTGTGATTACGTACGTAGCCACACTTTAAGCTTTCCAAGTTTGACTGGTGAATACGCAATCAAGGCATGCTTAAGTACCAGTGCTGGTTTTTTTTTTTTTTCCTGTCTCTTTCTTTATCCTTATATAACTTAAGTTTTGTTCATTAACCTAGTATAACTTTGTAAACTAAATAATTTTTTTAATATTAAAAGCATTTGAAGACCAATGTCTTTGACAAATAAGGGAAATGGTCTCTGTTAACAATGAAACTTATTTTGTGTTTGATTAACTCAAGTTTGATTTTCAGTGGGTTTATTTTGGTTTGTTGTTGTGTTCATAAATGTTGCATACCAATATTATATTATTATTTCTTCAACATCCATTTACTCTAGTAGCTCATTGTTGTTTTTGTATGCAATAATATGTCCAGATCTAAACTCTTCATGAATCCACTATTTAAGGTCATGAAATGGCATGGCAACACTGAGCTGAGTGTCTCATACTATCAGCTTTCTGTAATGAAATTTTACGTTTTTACGGCTTAATTGAATCCCTTTTGGGTATATTTTTATATAATATGGTGTAAGGAGCTTATGGATCCGTTTTATCGCTGAATTTGTTATGTTCATAAGTTTGCTTTTGAATAAAACTGGGTAAATCCTTTTGTACACCGTTTTACAATCTGCCACTTGCTTAATTCGGCATACTCTTATTGCTTGTCATATAGACTAACCAGAACTTCGTGCTTTTAACACTACGCTGTTCTCTAGCAACCCACCACAACAATTGGGAACGAGAGGTGTGATACCATCCTCATTATACGCTTGTGAGCACATCATTCCTCCACAATGGTCTCATGTGAAGATTGCAAGACCAGAAAAGCTGGTGTGAAAATTAGACAAGGCGATTTAATCTCTGTCAGCCTGTTCAGATGCCCGTGACGAAACTACAAAAAACTACGCAGCAATCAACACTTCAAAATGTACACTACTCCACCAGAAATATTAAGTAATGGCCTTCTGTCATCCTCCCCATCTCCAAATGAGCCAAACGTTTTTCTCAATGCAACAATTACAAACTCAAATTTCCCTTCAAAGGCGTTAAATCAAACGGACGCAACATGTCGCTCAAGAGTGACAAGCGTGTTATGTGTGAATTCCGATTGCACTAGTGATGAAATGAACTACTCTGCTCTTTGTCACTTATTTTCAAACCGTTTCACCCTGTCTTGTGTTGGACTAGCGAAACCACCCCGAAAAAACACCAATGTACTTGTCCCTACTGTAAAGACATCCCACACTTTTTAAAAATCTACATGTCAAGGTGGAATTACAAAAGAAATTTTTGTTCTAAAATCAACCCAAAGGACATGGGTCAAAAACCAAGACTCCCTCAAAAAAGAAATGATGGCGTTAAACAGGAAGTAACTGAACTGAAATCAATGTTGTAACTGAAACATCCGATTATCCCTCTTCTTGAATCCTCTGAAGAGCAGAGTGAAACTAAACTT
Organism: Ophioderma brevispina; assembly: GCA_023653785.1. Taxonomy (NCBI): domain Eukaryota; kingdom Metazoa; phylum Echinodermata; class Ophiuroidea; order Amphilepidida; family Ophiodermatidae; genus Ophioderma; species Ophioderma brevispina. Next base: position 38,743 of record JAMKCH010001387.1, read on the forward strand.
AAGGGTACGCTCATCATTGTGACTCGATGCTTAGAGATATCAGAGACGATGATTTCAAAGATACGGTAGTGAAATCTGTAGCTGTTGGCCACGGTCCTCGACATCATCCATGAGCTTAACTGCCTCGATGACATCGCTCTCTACCGCAATATTGTTATCCATTGCCGGAACAAATGACATTGCAGAGAAATCCCCTACCAAAGACATCGTTGAATCCATAAAGAGCAATCAGCATTCATAATGGTCGCATCGGCCCTTCCACCAAGATTCACATATCTGCAGTCCTGCCCACGGAAGAATTAAACGTGAAGAAAAGTCACGCATAATGAACTGAAGGATCTGGCCAATCGTCCTGACTGTGGCTTCTTTGACTCTGGTGTCAATAGTTGTTCTCGGATGGCGATGTCGATGATCGCAATCATTGATGGCCTACATCTTAGTGAACGAGGAATGAGACTCTGATGCGCACGATGTCAGCACATTCCATCCTTACGAGGAACACGAGATGATGACCACTGTACACGTGCTGTTAAAGGCAAAAGAACTTGAATTCTTTAACCCGATGTAACACTCAATTTGAACATACGCGGATAGTACCCAAAACCAATCGCGGTTTTTCGCAATACGCACGCCCACGTAATAGTAGACGACAATATGCTCACAGGAAGACGCCCAGTACACGGGGTGCCTTTAAACTGTGATTTTAAATCATAATCAAGAAAAAAATGTTTTCATAGAACGAGAATACAGTGTATTCATGTAAAGACTGGGTCATCAATCTCATTTGTAAAAAACCAGGGTTCAAAAAAAGTATTGAAAATGTCAGGCCACGGTCCAAAGTGGCCGTAAAGCAAAAGTAACGCTTTTTTTTCAAAATTTAGTAAGGCTGGACAGTGTTTGCCCGGTGAAGTTTTTGCAGTGTTAATACCACCAAAACTAATATTGTTCCTATACTGATGAGGAGTTTCAGTTGTCTACGATTCGGGCAAATTCCAACGATAATTCAGCTATCTCCAACTCAAAGATGGTAAAATTCCAAATTTTAAATCAAGGTATAAAATTTGGTCACTTAAAATTAGAAGTCTTGTGAGTAAAATTGACGTGTTCAGGTATGTATATGTGTGGTCATGTCTTTGATATTATATGTGTGAACGAAACGTTATGTGACAGCACTGTTAGTGATGGTGAAGTTAATATGAAGGGTTACAATAATTTAGGTGTGACCGTTCAAGAGACGGTGGTGGTGTGGCCCTTCTTGTAAATGATTGTATCAATTGAAGAGACGTTGACGATGAATCCCCTTTTTTTTCTCTGTGACAATTCTGTCGAGTGTATATGGGCTGATGAAATTTCAACCTCCCCACATGAGTCCTATGTTAATATGTGCAATATATAACCCAAATGGTAAGGATAATACATTTTCGGACCAAATTACATGTATGTATGTTAAAGCACTAACGAAGATAAGGAACTGTGTGATTGGGTGATTCAATTGTGAGTTATTCTGTGAATGTAAATTGTAAGCAGGTGAATGATCTAAAGTTGTGTCTGAAATGTATCAGTTTCAGCAGTTGATTGAAAACCAACCCGGTGTTTGTAACCGCTATAGCAAAACTATTATTGATTTATTCTTCACTTCCAAGTGTGGCTTTAACCACTGAAAGTGGTGTCATTCAAAACATCATTAGTATCATTATATGATTATGCCATACGAAATGCAAGGACCGCCTAAAAAGAAGCATAAAACGATTAGCTACCGTTCTTTCAAAGATCTGGGATTTCGCTCAGTTTGTCAATGACTTATTCAAAATGCCATGGCACACACAATGTTGTTAATAGGAATGATGTTGAGTTGCATTAAATGTATGGACTTTAATGTTGTTTGATGTAAGTAATCGTCATTAACTAAAATGAACAAGCGTGTTAAAGGTTCTCAAGCACATGGATTAATATTGAAGTTAAACAAAACATGTTTTCATAGCGACTACCTAATCGTGTTGCCGTCGCTCAAATAATATTGAAGACTGGCGAGCTTATATAAGACTGCTCGTAATCAGGTTACAGTAGCATTAGGTCAGCAAAGTCTAACTATTACAGCAACTTAACTTGCTGGTGTGGTAATAATTGTTTTTTTTACCAACACATCTATGGACACACTTAAAGGTATTCTCCCTACTAAAAGTTACATCCAACCCATCTCTATTGTGATGTGATTGACATATGTGTTAACATCAGATAGTGACATGCTAATGGGTTTAAACAGTCATTTTACGACTGTCGCCAGTAGACTGAGAAATTGCTAATCTGAAAAAGTGTAAGAGGAAAATTTGGTTAATGATTGTCACCAAAGTACAATGTAACGCCTACTCTTGACTTGCCGCATATTTCAACTGCGTTTGTTGATAAGGAAATTCGTAATATGTGTACAAAGAAGGCAAATGGTTATTGAATGAAATAAGTGTAAAATATAACTTAGCACCCGTCCGGTCATAGTCGAGAGTTAACTTATATTCTGGAAAATCTTTCATTG
>JAMKCH010001388.1:0-40712 GCA_023653785.1 Ophioderma brevispina
ATAGCCCGTAAGGTCTTTGGTCAGATAAAGACAGAATACGGTGATAGGGGTATGGCATAGCGTAAAGCGGGGGGAGGTGGGTTTCTTCTCCGGTGTTTCAAGCACGAGAAAGTGTTGGTAATGTAATTTTAAAATTATCATTACATTGCACAAAAATCCAATATGGCTGCTCAAAAGCAAATATGCTCTCGAAATCAATAAAAATGATCTTAACAACCCCTCCATTATATCCTTGTACGCGACTTGAATACATGCGGAAACACCACTAAAATATGTTTGTGCAGGGTTCCAAATCTGTTACAATTGATCACAGTCTGCAACCACAAAACCCTGCAAGTGTTACTTTAACACCTCTAGAATGCATTCCAACGCATCCGGACACTTCAAGTGGTTCTGCACAATTTGCAGTTTTAGATGCTTAATAATAATTCCAGTGTCTTCTGCTGCTTTAGCTTTACACTTATGAGGTACATGTTATTTGATCACTAGAAACCCTTATTTGGACATTTCTCTGTAATGACATTTTCACAATTCAAGAATGGCCGCCCAATAACAGCCGCCTTTAACAAATAGTAAAACACATTATATTGTATTATATGTAGTTTACAACAACAAAAACAACATCAACTAATTATTATTATAATGGTGTAAATTAAGGTATTGGATAAGTATTTTACCATTTGATATTCTTATCTGGAATTTCATGTTTCTTTAACATGCACCATGTTAACATGGGGCCAATGTGGCTGCCTTTTTACTTCTTAAAACTAATCAATTACGATAGATCTGTATTGCAATTTAGTTAAAACAACCAAAATGATTATTAAAGTTAAATTAAAGTATGAGATTGATGTCTTTGAACATTAATAACTCGTATCTGGTATATTTGTTTTGACAACATACTTAAAATTTCAAATGGGCCAATATATTATGACTATAAATGACAATTCGTAGGTTTTAAAGATCTTAACATGCATGCATATTGGCTTCCATCTTGATTGGAAAGCTTGTTAACAAACTTGAAATGTCAGATATTAGTCCTGCTGGGTATAGATCGCAAATTAATGCCTCTATCCTCACAATGGCTTGATGAGTTATGGTCACTTGAATGATTTCAGGGATATTGGGTTTGAAGAGGTGGCATAATTGGGATTTGATGGTAAGTTGTGATCAAATCACTTCAATAACCGGTCCAAAAGATTCCTCGTTTTACAAACCTGGGATCTAGTGGCATAACAATGAATGGGCCATTTGAATGAATTGAGAGTGATAGCGGCCATCTTGGATTCTAGAAAATGGCACTGCCCGAAATTTTGCACACCCTCCAGAAATTAATTGCTATAGGTCATCATTTCACAGAAAATCATCATAGAAAAAGTCTGTAACTCCATTTCCAACCCCACCCTGTGCCCAAAATTCCTTCTGACTATATTACTTTCTATGGTTGCACTTGCCCTCTTTTACCATTGATTTGGAATCTATTGGCCGTCCCTTGCTAGGTATTTTGTCGAGCAACAATCGGGATACGCGGTTTTAATTATCGATTGTTGAATCTGCTGATTCATAAATTTTCACCGTATTCGTTACATCTTTTTGGGATTGAGTTGGCAGGGTTTTTCGATTGAGCGTCGGCATCACTTACGCATGAGTATCAATATCGTTTGTCCTCAGAATCGACATAAACCTACCTCCGTTAACATGGGGCGGCATCCAGTGAGTTTTGAAAAACGAAGCGAGATCAAATTACGTCGGATGAAGGGCGAACTTGTCCAAAATTGGCTGAATTTTGCAAGAATTTTGCAGAATTACCCGGATGCGGATGACTGTAGTGTCGTAGATTTTCTGGGCTATCTTCACATTTGGGTAGGGGTGTTCTGTCCGATCATCAAAAGAAGTCCGTGGCAAGAGGTTTTCCGAAAGATCAGATTATATACCGACACAGGTGTAGCTGTGATATTGGGCGATAGATGTACTCAGACGGCCATCGCACAATCGCTCTGACCCCGCTGTATTGTACGTTAGTGTTTCGTCATCAGCATCAATGCTAAGACTTTGTCCGTGTTTCCCCTACGCTGGTTTACTATGATACAGGATCGATAGTCATGTATTTAGTAAGACTGTTTAGAAAACACTCGGAGACTCATCTTTGGAATCTTGACCTGTTGTTGCTTTCCGCCGCAACGTATAGAACTTATTCATCGTTTTTGGCCTGATTGGCTGGGTATCGGTGAACTTTTGGCACTACTCATAGTAATGTATGAGTGTTCAGTTGGGCTATGATTGGAATCGCCGCAATCTAGTTTCGTTAAACAGGATGAACGGAAAATGTCGTTGATTTCTAGCTCATCTTCACATCTGGGTAGGAAAAACTCTGGCCGATCATTAAAAGAAGTTCTGTGACAGGTTTTTTTCGATTCGAAAACTGAAAATATTACCTTCAGTTTCAGAAACGTTGGTACTTTGGCATTGGGCGACTAAGACTCATCGGCAATCCTCGCTCCCCGACATACTTTTGATTGTTCGTAAGGTGTTTCATAGAGTCGGCTCCGTATACGACTCTATTGTGAGATATTCCGTCATTTTGATATGCTTCCACAACGGCCCTGAGAGCTTTACCATCGTTTTCAGACCTAACATAAAACGCTGAATCTTTTTTTTTTTGCGCCTTCTCGTGCAGACATCTGGCAGAAAAAACACAGCTCCTTGTTGGTGGTTTCTGTAGTATGAGGCGTGTGATGCTCGTCATTTCTCAAGCACTTTCCCTTTCGGGCCCCAGCTGCTTACCAGAAATTTGATCTTGTAAGACACCGACTCTTCTCTGCGTTTATGGCATACGAGAAACTTCTGTTTTTTATTGGTTGCATAGGCGTAAGTCTCGGGGGATGGGGGCTATATCCCCCAATATTCTGATGAGGGGGATGGTCAATACGATCATCCCCCCCAATGTTTGATGCCCGTCATGTGTTTTACAAAAAAACTCATATTTTACATAATAGTTTAAAATTGTAAATTTCCGCGAAGTTCGCGCGCATTTTGTTTTTTTTAATATTATTTAAAATGGCAAATTGTTGCTAGTAATAGATCTTTTCCAGGCAAACCTGTTTCATGTTCATCAAACCCCCCCCCACCATGTTAAAAAGAAATTTACGCCACTGATTGGTGGTTTGGTGTCACTACAGCAATTTCGATGCCAAATCGCATTGCAATCTTTTCAACATCTCTATGGTAATTTCTCCTAGTTCGCCTTTGTAACTTGACACATTCTATATCTTACGTATTAAGCATTATGCGCTACATAAAGAGCGGGCACAAAAAACGCGTCCTGAAACATAAGAAAATTACAATGGTGAACCAGAAAAGTGAAATATTAACCTACTAATCGTGAGCCGTAAGAGTTTTTAGACCATGTTGAATAAAGGTAGAGTATTATTTTTGATCGAGTGTATGGGCAACTAAAATGCCCTCATGGTGAGATGAAAATTCCGGGTTCCGAAGCCGTACTCTCACTCTGCACATGTTACACATGTTATACACTTCTTACTTTACAAAAACACGAGTCCCAATCAACTCATTGCAGACGCATGTTTTATAATCATTACATTAGGCCTTAATAACACACGTTTCAGACTATATCTGAGCCTTGAGGTGTGATTTGTATTTAGTTTGTGAGAGTTAAATTGAGGCGAGATTAAGAGGTAAAATAAAACTTTAGGTTTCCCAGGGAATCCACAATCTCCGACACTCGGCAAGTCCTTTCTTGCTGGCCGCGGCCAGCATCAAAACAGCGCTGAGGGCGCACTACGCGCAGCGCAGCAGAGCCCCAAACGATGTCGGATGCCCATGGAACTCCAAATTAAATGAAGTGGTAGACAATGGCACCTACACTGAGCAATATAAAATTTTAACCTTGGGTGATGACCAGGATCCTCTGACATTTGACGACTTTGGTCTTATATCTCCATAAACAAGTCGTTTTTAAGGCAGTACCAAAACACTATAACTCTTTTAATCTTGTAAGAAGACGCACCTTTGGTTAAACCGTTTTTAGAACATCAATCATTTTGCCCCATTTGACCCCTGTATAACATGAATTTACTCCTCTGGATTACACCCATCTTTCACGAGGTGCGCCCTCGTTAATTTTATTCATTAACTCATCATTTCATATAAGACAACCGCATTGAGAAATGAACTTTTGCGCTCCATGGTCACGGAATTGCTACATTGACCCAACTATACATCCTTGCTTAGAGGCCAAGTAAAAAAAAGGTCATCTAAGCTTCCCGGCTCGCACAGGTCAAAAATTCATCACATTTTTACCGCAATTTCTTTCTTTTTAAAGGTTTTCACAGGGATTGGTAACATTTTTTTTAAACTGAATAAGAAAAAAAAAAAGGACATTTGGGGTCGCAATAATGACCCAATACCTCATCATCAGATATTTTTGCTGTTCTGAACTACTGTTTTTCAAATTGATCATAGAATGTCATAGCTGTTATGCATTCTGTACATATGGCGCCATGTACTGAATCTCTTATAGCTCATTTAAAGGTTTTACCGCAATTACAATGACGATCACAGATGAAAATTCGTTCTCAAGTTTTTCCACTTTCTATAACCCTACAATACTCATCAACAATGTGTGCTACCTGGTGTATAGCACCACTGCTTTACTTTATCGTTCGATACTGTTTTCGATAAGAAAAGAGCGCCACCTTTTGGCGATTGTTTTCGCAAATCAAACGATTGGTTACAGACGATGCCGGAATCATTAGATTCAAGTCTTGATTGATGAAAGGAATGCCATTCTGATTCCATGGTGTATGGAATTGTCCGTGAAAAGTCAGACCTTGAAAAAAGTGAGCTATATTTTGAATGATTGGAACCATAATATCCAGCTGATTGTTAGCTCTGCTTCTGAATCTGGAGGAATTCTATGCCTGCAAGACAGAGATTAACGAAAGCATAATAGGTGTACTGAAAGTTTGGGGTTAAGAATATAATAGAATTAAGAATATTAATCATCTTTGTAAAAAGAACGAATAAATACGCATAGCTGCTTGCAATCGATTTCTATTATTTTTGTTATTAAATGTCACAAGTATCATTAGTGTGTCCTTTTGAGGCGGCCATCAGATTTTGGCCGCTGTGGCAAATATTTTCATTATTTAAAAAAAAATGTTTTCTTGGAAACCTTTATATAAAACAAATTTCATTGGCTCAAATATTTGCACGCATCCCTCCCTGTTCAATTTAAGCATTTTCCTTGGGAGGGGTGTCACAGAGTATACCATAAATAATGGATTTCCTCCAGATTTTTGGTCCCTCGCTGTGTCATAATACTTGGTGCAAAAATGCTTGAACTGATTTTTTAAAGTTTTGAAGAAATAAACCTGCAAATTACCCCTATTTTGTTAATTAGGCACTTGGACACTTTGTTTTATTAACCAATATAAGGTTAGTACTTTAGTCAAGATTTTAGATACATATCTGAATGACGTAAATATGAAAGGCCGTAGCTTGTTAAGAATAATTGAAATCAGACCTCGTCACCTTTTAAAAGTCCCCAACAGGAAACTACGAATCAACTTTCCATTTGTCCTTATCTACCAATTTGGTGTTTATTAAATGAATCATCTTTTAGAACGAATTGAAGTAGGGGGAACATTTCCGATTTTTCCCCTATTGTTTTAACACTTTACGTGATTTGGGTATGCATATCAGAGTTTCCACACATGACACGATTCACCAAATGCAAGCTCTATTTATAGTAGTAAACTAAGTTATATATTGAATACTTTTTGTAATTTTCTTATTCTCATACACTGTTAAAATGTTCTTTAAAAAACGTCGTTTTAACTGTCTGCCGGGACTCGAAACGTGCAAATAACTGTAAAAAGGGACTCGAAACGTGCAAAAAAAAAAAACGTTTTAACTATTGTGAGTCCCAGCTGCAGTTTAAAACAACTTTATTTTAATGACCATTTTTAACAGTGTACAAGAAACTTTCATAATTTGTTTTCTTTATTATGTAGCCTCAACGAGAGTATTTAAGTATAGGCATATTTGTAGCGTAAAAGTGCAAGTTAAATTCGGTGGAGAGGAACTGTGTATGATGGTGGTACTATGACCATTTACCTCAAAATGCTAAACATTTCAATTCAAATTACCCGGTCCTGCAGCTGTTTTGTCTTGTTGTTTTGTTCTTGTTGTTAAAAGTCGGGATTACACAATTCAGAAAAAGACAATAGCTTCAATAAAATACAAATCTGTAATGATAAATATCTCTAGCTCCAATAACTTATGGGGCATTACTTTCAATAAATAATTAATTTCTTTTCAAAAGTAAAAAAAAAAAAAAAAATTTTAAAAGAGCGCCATAAATGTCGCTTGTGAGGATAGAATTGTAGCACGCCCAGCTCTCACGGAGACATGCATTTTGGTTCCCAGCTGACTTTTGTACTCCCTCTCTCACAAAACGCGTTGAAATTAAACGCGTAGAAAGCTTCACGTTCAATGTTTCAGCAAAGCGTGCGTTATAAGGGGGAACACTACCAAACATAGGTCTGCCTATTGAAATCCGTGCTTTGTGGGATCTGTTATATTGCTCATATCTTTGCACCTGGTTTTTCCTAGAGCAGTGAAACTTACAGGAGAGAATTTTGAATCCATGGTCTTTAAAATACCTTTTTAACATAGATCGACAATGTCATTTCTTTGCAAATCAAATTTGAAAATTACAACCTGTTTATTTCTAACCTGAGCCCCACAGAATCGTGATTTCAAGGCGATTCACGTTAATGTAGCCTCTCATACCGCAAATGTCAGTTGTTGAAGTTGCGAAAAGGGTTTAACTTTGCCTATAATATCACGGAATACTTCAATGGATTTAAACCAAACTTTAGCATAGGTGCAACCATGGGATTTCGCATTGTGTTGATGAGGTCAAAGGTCCCATATCAAGGTCAATGTCATCTATGAGTGCAAGTTATAAGAGTTTTTTTAAGATGGGCTGAAAATGTAAATGGACCTGAATTTAAAAGTTGGAAATTCAATTGGAACCAAACTTGGATTATGGATATTACACGCAAACCCGCATTTGTTTATGAAGTCAAAGGTCACATGTCAAGGTCAAAGGTCATATAAGGTATATCATTCACAAACCGCCACGGCAGGCGACACAAGCGGTCTGAGTACCGCGATATTTTTTTAATTATAAGTTAAGATTGAAAGAATGTAGACACTTGAATTATATCAAAAGCACATCTCTAGGACAAATATTCGCCACAAAACTACACCAATTACGCTAAAATTCTGGGTTTTATAGGAACTATAGTGGTGTAAAAAAAAAAAAAAAAAAAATTTTAAAAGAGCGCCATAAATGTCGCTTGTGAGGATAGAATTGTAGCGCCCGCTCTCAGCGGAGACATGATTGGTTCCCACTGACTTTTTAACTCCCTCCTCACAAACGCGTTGAATTAAACGCGTAGAAAGCTTCACGTTCAATGTTTTCAAGCAAAGCGTGCGTTATAGGGGGAACACTACCAAACATAGGTCTGGGCCTATTGAAATCCGTGCTTTGTGGGATCTGTTATATTGCTCATATCTTTGCACCTGGTTTTTCCTATAGCAGTGAAACTTACAGGAGAGAATTTTGAATCCAGGTCTGTTAAAATACCTTTTTAACATATATCGACATGTCTTTCTTTGCACATCCAAATTTGAAAATTACAACCTGTTTATTTCTAACCTGAGCCCCACAGAATCGTGATTTCAAGGCGATTCACGTTAATGTAGCCTCTCATACCGCAAATGTCAGTTGTTGAAGTTGCGAAAAGGGTTTAACTTTGCCTATAATATCACGGAATACTTCAATGGATTTAAACCAAACTTTAGCATAGGTGCAACCATGGGATTTCGCATTGTGTTGATGAGGTCAAAGGTCCCATATCAAGGTCAATGTCATCTATGAGTGCAAGTTATAAGAGTTTTTTTAAGATGGGCTGAAAATGTCAAATTGCCTGAATTGAAAAGTTGAATTCAACTGGAACCAAACATTTGATTATGGATATTACACGCACCTCTTTGTTTATGAAGTCAAAGGTCAAATGTCAAGGTCAAAGGTCATATAAGTATATCTTCACAACCGCCACGGCAGGCGAGACACAAGCGGTTGAGTACCAGCGATATTTTTTTAATTATAAGTTAAGATTGAAGAATGTAACACTTGAATAGTATCAAATCACTCTCTAGTACCAATATTCGCCACAAAACTACACCAATTACGCTAAAATTCTGGTGTTTATAGGAACTATATTGGTGTTGCACTTTCCACCGCGGAAGGATTTGGTAATGTGCTCTCTTAATGCTCTTCCAATCTACATGAGTAATGATAAAAACGTACAAGAGGGAGCTTTTCAAAATGACCGCCAAAATTCCAGAAAATTGTATGACAATAAATGGAAAATAGCCACCATAGAGTACCATTTGTGGTATTAAGGGAGGACATGGTGTCAGTTTGCTTTTGAGAGATCAAATTTTAGTTTTCTAAATTTTGTAGTTTATAACGCCTGAGCCCCACAGAATCGGGATTTCAAGGCGATTCACATTATGTCGCTGTATCATACCGCAATGGTCTGTTGTTGTTGTGAAAAAGGGTTAACATTTGCCTGTAATATCCAGATACTTCAATGGATTTAAACCAAACTTGAGTCATAGGTGCACCATGTGATTTCGCATTTGTTGATGAGGTCAAAGGTCACATATCAAGGTCAAATGTCATATATGAGGTCAAGTTATAAGATGGGCTGAAATTGTAAAATTGACCTGAATTGAAAAGTTGAAATTCAATTGGAACCAAACTTGGATTATGGATATTACACGCAAACCCTCATTTGTTTATGAAGTCAAACTTCACATGTCAAGGTCAAAGGTCATATAAGGTATATCATTCACAAACCGCCACGGCAAGCGACACAAGCGGTCTGAGTACCGCGATATTTTTTTAATTATAAGTTAAGATTGAAAGAATGTAGACACTTGAATTATATCAAAAGCACATCTCTAGGACAAATATTCGCCACAAAACTACACCAATTACGCTAAAATTCTGGGTTTTATAGGAACTATAGTGGTGTTGCACTTTCCACCGCGGAAGGATTTGGTAATGTGCTCCCCTAATGCTCTTCCAATCAATATGAGTAATGATAAAGACGTACAAGAGGGAGCTTTTCAAAATGACCGCCAAAATTGTATGACAATAAATGGAAAATAGCCACCATAGAGTACAATTTGTGGTATTAAGGGGGGGGCATGGTGTCAGTTTGCTTTTGAGATATCAAATTGTAGTTTTCTAAATTTCTGAATTCTTACAACTTTCAGGAGTATTTTACTTTTTGATGAAAATCGGACATTTCGTTCAAATGTTATGGTTGATCGGAGTGTACAGCATCACACAGAGAAAGACGATTTCTTATGTTTCGTATTGTTTTTCAAGCAGCTACATTTACTTTGTATTTCATTGTTTTTCAAGCAGTAATATTTAAGAGAATTACAAAAATAAATTAATTTGGGGGTAAAAGTGACCATTTACAGATTTGTTTTTAATTTTAAAAATAGTATTATTAATAGAATTGATAAATTTAGAATTAAAAAACAAAATTGCAATAATTAATTAATTTAATAATTGATTAATTAACAATTAAACGCTTCTGGACCTTTAATGGCCTATATCTTTTTTGCCATTTTTCGAAGGTTGCAAACTTGCCCCCCCATTTATCTCCAAAACGGTTTGACCTATTGACTTCAAATTTGGCACAAAACTAGTTTAGTGTACATACTATGATCCTATGAGAGGATTGTGTATAAACCCTTTAGTTTTTGAGTTACATTGATTTGTGTATGCCACCGCACCAGCAGCAAAAATGGTGAGAAAAGTTTGAACGGTTGCCATGGCAACATAGAATATAATTTTGGTAAATGCTCTCATAGGATCACAGATCCTGGTCATAGTAATTGTTTAAGAAACAAACTATGTTCAAATAACTTTATATTTTTGAGATAAATGGGGGGCAAAATTGTCATTTTGAATTTCTTATTTTCTTGGTGCCGTGCCCTTTGACTCCTGCTAATTAGTATACCGGAGGTCGATATGATCCGAGACAAATATATTTGAAAAAGGCTAATCATACAGAACAATTTGGTATATCACTTGCTTGCATTTCGTTCAAATGTTATGGTTGATCGGAGTGTACAGCATCACACAGAGAAAGACGATTTCTTATGTTTCGTATTGTTTTTCAAGCAGCTACATTTACTTTGTTTTTCATTGTTTTTCAAGTAGTAATATTTAGAGAATTACAAAAATAAATTAATTTGGGGGTAAAAGTGACCATTTACAGATTTGTTTTTAATTTTAAAAATATTATTATTAATAGAATTGATAAATTTAGAATTAAAAAACAAAATTGCAATAATTAATTAATTTAATAATTGATTAATTAACAATTAAACGCTTCTGGACCTTTATTGGCCTATATCTTTTTTGCCATTTTTCGAAGGTTGCAAACTTGCCCCCCCCCCCCATTTATCTCCAAAACGGTTTGACCTATTGACTTCAAATTTGGCACAAAACTAGTTTAGTGTACATACTATGATCATGTGAGAGGATTTTGTATAAACCATTTAGTTTTTTAGTTACATTGATTTTGTATGCCACAAGTAGAAAAATGGCGAGAGAAGTTTGAACGGTTGCCATGGCAACACGGAATATAATTTTGGTAAATGCTCTCATAGGATCACAGATCCTGGCAATAGTAATTGTTTAAGAAACAAACTTTGTTCAAATAACTTTCTATTTTTGAGATAAATGGGGGGGGGGGGGGTGGGTCAAAATTGTTTCATTTTTTGAATTTCTGATTTTCTTGGTGCCGTGACCTTTGACCCCTGCTAATTAGCATACTGGAGGTCGATATGATCCGAGACAAATATATTTGAAAAAGGCTCATCATACCGAACATTTGGTATATCACTTGCTTGTATTCAAAGAAACTATGTGCTGTGATTGCAATAATCATAATATTGTATGAAAATGACGCCATGTCCCCCCTTAATTAAATTTAATTATTTTGTAGTGTTAATCCCGTCAGTATGAGTTAGGACAAGTACCCAATAGAGAACAATTTCAAAATGGCCGCCAAAATCTAACAAAATAGCCTTTCAGCCACAAACAGTCACCTACGAGTTGCAATGCAATACACTTTTTTTGGGGGGGGGGATTCTTGTATTATTATTATCCATTATTGTGGAGCGCTATTACAATTTATATGTAAGTTGTAAGTTATATAATGTACTGGCGGGCGCCATTTCAAAATGGCGGCCAAAATTCCAACAAAGAGCCTTTTGTAACTTTAATCATTCTCGGAATACTAAATTGAACATTTGGAAGTACCTTTATGAACCAATTAAAGGTAGCTATTGAAAGGCTCTTTTTGATATGCACGGACGTGCACATGGGTGCAACATTCATAAGACGTTGTCTCGATGACCTGATCCAACAAGTGCCAAATGAGACGAAACTTAGCATAGTTTATATTAATTTTGGCCAAATTTAGGCCAATGTTGGTCGAATTCCTGGCGAAAATTGGGACAAAAATGAAAATGTTACCCCACTTCCGATATTTCGAGACCCCCGGTTGGTATACCGCTGTTGATATGAAGTTAGGTTTGACCAACTTCACATATAAGAGTAAGAAAATTGGAAGTATTGGTGGCGTTTACTTTCAAATCCTCTTGAGGCTTTTAGATGGCACCATTTATCATCTCTATAATGAGAAATTTACTTGAAAAGTTGCTTTTTAGTTCATAGGTAATTTGTTGGTATTTTTCACGGCATAATTTGCTGCTATTTTAATCATCTCCCTGGAACCATCTTTAGCATAATAGTCGATGATTTAGTTGAAGAAAATGGAGATATATTCTCATCATCTGAAGAAAGGTTGTTTTTCTTTCTTCTTGCAAAACATCAGCGGGTAGAAATCTCTTGAATAATCTAGGGAATGAATGATCCTATTGGCTGAAAAGAACTAAACTATCGATTCCCCCCCCCCAAAAAAAATGGGCCATACCCCCTCCACCCCAGGGATTTCCGCACATGACCAGGCTAGGGGAGAATAATCTCAACGAAATTGGGGGCCGAATTTTGTTTCCTCCGTTAAGTGATTAGTCAAAAGGCTATTTTGTATGTTTTGGAAGCCATTTCGAAGACCAACTACAATATGTCAATAACATATCTATATACAGTCATCAAAGCCTTCAATGGAAGTTGATTCTTATTTCCTTTGGAGGTTGTTTAAGGTGACGAGTTCTGATGTTCATTAATCATTGTTTACTACTCTGTCAATTCATTATTACCTCTAAAGGCATACTTAATACACTGCTACCCTTATATTATTACATAGAAAACAAAGTTTACAAAGTGCCGAATAAACAAAACATGGGTATTTGCAGGTTAATTTCGTCAAAATTTTAATATCATTCAAGCAATCAATTTTTCACCGAGTATGAGACAAATAAATCGGGATAAAAAATCTATATGACTTGATTATTATGGTATAAGTGACAATCCCTCCCAAGGGAATTTCTAAATATAAAACAGGAATAGATGGCTTATATGTTGAGCACTGAAAATTTGTTTTTATTATCAATTTAAAAGAAAATAATCTCAGTCACAAATAATGAAATATTTGCCCAACGGCAAACTCTGCATGCTCGCTCCAACAAGAAACTAAGAATCATGTTTTCCCTTGCCTATATCATTTCACAATGGTGTTATCAGAAACGCTATAGGAATGATTTCATATGACTTGTTTAGATGGCGGCTTTCAGCTTTATTTATATTCCCTTAATTCTCAGGAAATGTAACAGAGAGTTCTTTTTGAAAGAAATCACCCCTCATTCAGACCAATACAAACAAGTGAAAAAAACTTACGAACTGAATGAGTAAAACTGCCCCACTTAACTCATAACAACCAAAACAAAGCAACCAAAACTTTGCAAGCTTAAAAAAATGCACCTAGCTGATGACCAAAACTTACCTAAAACTTGGAATCTCGATCGAGAACCTGATTTTAAATTGGGCCGATATTCCCGATTGTGGCAATATTTCCATGATTTTCGAAATCTGGGTTATAATCCACGATTTTCGTTGCCATTTTGTTTTTAATTGATATCCAAAGAATCTCGATGACCTTGATTATCGCCAATTTCCAAGATTTTCGATTTATGAATATTATAATTATTTTAATTACTCATAAAGTATTATACTTATTTCTGTAATAATACTTAAATTGATTGTTTGATAAGTGTGGGTGTATGTGTGTATGGGTGTGTGTGTGTCCATTGATGTAACAAGAAATAAAAGAGGCCCAAGTATACTACCTTGGGGGACTCCTCATGCTAATATTACAACCAGAATCAGTATTGGTGACATGAACTATTTGTTGTCTGTTGGAGAGATATGAATGAAACCAGTCACAGATTCAACTCCCATTTCATTTATCTTGTCCATAAATGTGATGGTTGCCGTGTCAAAGCTTTTTGAAGATCATCATTATCATGTAGTAAATCCACGGATGATGTGGAATCCATTACATGAAGGAACAATATCGTTAAAACTTGCTCTAAAATCATATTGATGTTCATAAAATGTTGTTGGTGTTTAAAAATCTTCATATTTTTGAGCCACTATAAAAAACTCAGTAAGTATTTACCAAAGTATTTTTTGAGTTACATTACCTAAGCACACTTGACGATTTTTTTTTTGAGTGTAGTAATTCGAGCAAAAGGTGTAGAATCGCCAAAATGCCACGCTTTATTGGTGTTTCTGATGATCGCCGATTCATACTAACTTGTCCTAGACTGTTTTGCTACGAAACGTGTTAAAATAGCAGGCTGAGTATTATTTAGTAGCTAATTTCACTGCTATCATAACTGAAGACGGGTGTACCACTTGTCTCTGTAGCAGACGTCTTGTTGCTTCTCACGTCATTCTAATTCCTTAACGAACACGCCTGACTTCTGTTAAATATATTCGATTTAAAAATATGTTCCATGCATAGTGCAGTTTATTTAGCAATCTATAACAGAAAAAACAATGGTAAACATTTTTTGAATTTTACATTCTTCAAATCCAAGTAGACCACTGTTTAATTGCCATGAAAATACTATACAATTTTTGCACTGTACTAAACGTGTGAGGACATTTGGAACGCGTAACGTAAATTTTATTCATTATATTCCATCTTTAATCAATTACATAGTCAAGGATTTTCATTAAATATTTATAATACGTATAATACGCCTTTCCATTTAAAGCATATATCACAACAATTAAGAATATTTTAAAATTAGGTTAAAAACGCGTGTTTTTTTGTTTTTTAAATTATTGTATCATGCAATCCACCTTCATCTTGAATAATATGCTCTACACTTATGTATACTGGTCTCCCTATAGCCTGTTGTACGAGTGTCTTTGAAACCGCACACGTAAAAAAAGTGAGGCGAAAATAGGCGATCATGCGTCATGCATGGTCGTAGGTACAAGACTAATGGGGCGCAGAACCCGTACATTAGGCGACTTCCGACCCGCTACTATATCACCGACTATTCGTTTTGCACGTGACCGGGGGAGTATGGCGAACGTGCTAGTCGATTTCCGCTCGTAAGCATAGTCTATATCTCCCAATTTCTCCGGGAGTATTATTGAGGAAGTACGTGATGAATGACTAATAAAAGTGATGTGAAAATAGAATAATGTATAAGTGGCCATAGGGTGAGTTTTGGAAAAGATTGTATCGAGTAAAAGCAGCGGGCTCAGAGTTAAACAGGGTATTGAATGCGAAATCGAGATACGTCTTGACGCTTCACGTTTTTACCTATTTTGTAAAAAACAAAATTCGACAGACCTACTACGATATATTCCACAAGATTTTCGATTTGGTGATAGCAAGGTTTTCAATTGATATTCTAAAATGTCAACCTGTAATCAGAATTCGCATACATCAAATGTACAACATTGTTTGAAAACCCCGTTTTTTTCATTTTTGTTTTAAAGAGACATGAGGAGATTTCCAGAAAGAAGCGCCCCCAATTTTTCCGGACGAAACTAGGTCTTTTTACATCTTTGGAAATGTTTACAAATGTATATATCACACCTGAAGTAATAAGCCGAATACGCCGTCTTTATGTAATAAGATGATGATTTGGTAGTTGTTATGAAATTCAAACCCCTCATATTATTTCCAAATTTCAAGTGCAAATCCGTCAATATGTAAAATGCATACTATGAGAGTTCATATTGTTGTTCTTAATTGTCCCAGCCCACTTCATCATGCCACGCAACGCCCTTTATCGGTCTTTAAGTATACAAGTGTATTTGAGTGGAAGATAAAACAGGGTTAAAATTAATTTGAAATAATATGATTGATTAATATGTCGATATGATTAAAGGCCCGGACGGTTTATATATAAATTGTTTGGCCACTCACTAAATAAATACTAAAAACTAGGCGATCGTTCCAATGATAGAGGTGTCGGATAAGCAATACTCGCTATTCTTAAGCCCAAGCAGGCCACGTTTTGTGGGAAATATGAATCATGCCTTCAGAAAACATAATCTGAAAATGGATTTAAATTAGGTTCAGGCATCATATATGGAACATTCATATATGACAGGTTCACTGACAAATTGTTAAACAAAAGGTCTGGACAACATGACGGTTATTACAAAATGACCTAAAATGAGACGAATTCAAACGCCCACAGCTTATTTAATCACTGGTCGATTTGAATATGTACGAGTAATATCATATGCCAATAATCTAAAACTCAAGAAAAAATCAGGTTGCTACAATATTTTTACCATGTTTTTACTTTGCTTTAATGTAACCTTATATAGTATACAACAATAACTGTACATTAAGTTTTACAGAAAATATTAACGCCATTTCCGTCGTCTATGTGACTTAATTAATGACTCCGGGGACATTCATTATAAAATCGTTCTATTACCATAAGGATCCTGATTTGGTTTAATATTTAGGTGAGGCAATAATGTATATAAAGCTTTACCACCATTGCAAAATATCGATTTGAAAAATTTGAGGGGCGCACTATTTTTCAAATGTGGGCTCAGTTGTATCTTTATAAAGAAACACAAGAAGATTAGTGTGGGTATAGGCACCAGCAAATGATGATTTATGGTGTGATTTGTTCAGATATAATTTCCCCATACCTTTAATCTGCCCAAAATAAATCGCACATAGAATTGTGTGACGTATCAATCATTTTTACATTTTGCAATATTTTGACTCCACGTTAATTGTATTTTATCTTTTCCAAAAAAAAAAGAAAATAGAGTGTAGAAGCAGCAGCGGGCCTCATGGGCTTAGGAAGGCGGGGGGGGGGGGGGGGCTTTGGGGGGCTGGCACCCCAATATTTTTGGTGGGGGCTCAAAGTACCCTTGAGCCCCCCAAAATCTTAAACACTTGTATAATCTGAACACTTTTAACAAAAATTAAATTCTAAAGCTTCCCCCTCCCCCCAGTGCAGTGCAGACGTCTTTTTCTGGTTAAACCAGGGAAAGTGATTTTTTTGACGGTGGAAAATGTTCAAAGTTTGAAGATTTTAAACAAATTTTGGCTCCAAGACATCGCTGATATTTGCCGGTATTGCCCTAAATTAGGTGATTTTTTTGGGCCCCCCTCTATCGCTGATTTTTGTCGAAAATCTGTCATTTTTCTTGCTGGCCGTGGGAGGGGGGGACTGGGACACAAGAAAAAAATGGGAATTTCCCCCCCCCCTTCACGGCACCAACCACCATGCCACCCCCACCTTGCCGCCCCGAGTCCCGTGGGGCCCCCCCCCCCATCTGAAAATCTTCCTAAGCATGCAATGGCGGGGCGCTGTATGGGAAAGATCAAAAACCTGCCCAAGAAGCTTGATTCATCAGCGTTAAATTCCTCGGCTGCCTGGTGGGGCGTTATCAGAGGATGCCTCCGTCCAACACCCAACGCAAACTATCATCCTAGCAGGAATTGCTCCACCAGACATCCTTCGTAGCGTAGCGGCCTGCAAGAGCGTACGTTGCCAAGTTATCTAATTTGAACACTCTATGCTTTACAGATACCTGCTGCCCAACCGCCTTAAAATCCATAACAGAGTTTCGTAAGCAAAGTACACCTCTTGAAACAGTCTCTAAGGAGCTGAAGAGAGCCGCCTTTGTATTGACCCTGGTGAGCATCTCCCACAGGAGCTGACTCCTCATGGGCTGAATGGGATGCCTCAACAGATGGAGAACCCGAACTGGCCGATCTAAGGTTTCCTTGCAGAAGTGGGGCTACCTGGAAGCAGATCATGACACTACCTGTGGGTGGGAACAGCACCACAACAATGGAACATCGCTTGGCCTGCCCCACTTCTAGAGCAACAATGCACAAAGCAAGGGAACCTGCATAATTCATGAATCAGCCAGACGTTGTGCCCAACTCTGGCTGTAATCATATTTGTGAAACACTGTTTGGACACGATAAGAAGAAGTGTCCTTTTTGATTAGAATGGGTCCTGTTTTTTAAATTTCTCAAATTTGTTGGAAAATTAGTAAAAATTCCTCAAGCGGAAGCCAAAATTTTCTACTGTTTTTGGAATATTCAAATTTCCTTACTCGCAGCTAAAATGTTCTATTTATTTAAAATTTGTTTAAAAATATTTTTTTAATTTTTTAGTTTTTTGATATTTTTAATTTTTAGCCCAAAATCTTCATCTCTGCATGGTAAGCCATGGGTCCCCTTGTCGGCAAATTGGATAGCTAGGGGTCCTACTTCCAGACTCCTTGGAACGCATATTCCTGCCCAAACCAACTTGAGACCCCCCGGGCGGCACCATGAAATGCTCTTTGTCTTACCTTTTATAGCGCTCGTTCACTGCACCCGACATTAATTATATAATACATAACACTAACCTTAAAGGCTTAATAAAATAGTACATGCAATGACGATTGGCGATTTGGAAAAAGGATTGAAATGCCGCAATCATATAGCAATGAATACAACTTGCCTAACGTGTTCCGAAAAATATACTGTTATGAATTTAGCTTGATATAATTCAATTCCGTTGGCTAAAATGGATATATGGGCGTTGATTACCTAATAACAGGTTATTATATTATGGCTGTATGAAGTGGTCGGTTTTCCCATCGTTTTCAGCGCTTTCGGGAATTTCAACCAAATGGAAAATATATGGCGTTTATTTATTCACTTGTTGTCGCCAGACTGCTACGCGTGTATAGCCTATAGGTATTTTACATTTAAGTAACAGGTAGTTTAAGCTTACTCCAAAGTAATGCTTATTCTACATTAGTAAAATAAAAGAATGAGCTTGAAATTACCATTTTATTAGCGTTTGTGTTTTAAAATTTACTGCAAATTTACGAAAATATGTTAACGATGTTAAGAAATTTATGTGACGTTAATAACCGATGTTTCATATTTTATACAAGAAAATGAGACCAATAAATGCCCAATGGCCACTTGTGTCCTGTTCCACACGGCTTAAATTTCGACCATTGGTCGGACATACGATTCTAACATGCATGCGCAATATGCCTAGAGACATGACAATTTGGTAAAACAATACTCCTAAACGCTTGAACCTTAAACCTCGAATGATAGGGCGCGTATCGCATCAGCGCAAATGATATAGGGTTACATCTCGCTTTGTTTGCTGTCATTGGAAAGTGCCGAGCCGGAAACTTACAACAAAACGGGTTTATTTACCGTTCTGCTTCCCATATTGGTCTTGTTTTTCAAATTTGAACACCCATTTTGCAGCTGTAACAACGGCTATAGACCGCACATGTTTGCCGTTGATTCTCACGGTAAAAAATAATTGGGAGAATTGTTTACTGGACATGCGTATAGACAGCAATTCTTGTCCATTTGTTGAGATAACAAAATCAAAGTGATATAGAAAGGAAATGGCTATGTAAAGCAAGAGAGATAAATTGCGATGTATTATCTTTCAGATCTCTGCATAGGAGTCATCATGTTCTCTAACTTTGAAAATGAAGTTGATATATGAAGATGATGAATGATATATTTACAACAGTTTGATTTTTGACCAGAGGGTGTTTTGAATCAATCCCATGATGCATTGCAATGTGCCTATACTGTACTGTACTAAGCACATGTCAGTACTTAGGGATAAAAAGTGTTTCAAAAGTTCAAAAACAACAAGACATTTCATGATCATGCAAAAAATTCCTTAAGTACTAACGCTTTGTAGGCTAAAATGGGCGTAAAAGTCCGGGATTTTATGTGTTAAGAATAGGATTTTTGTGGGATCACATGACCTATTGAGGTGAAATTTCCCAAAACTGGTGCTTTGTGGGATTGACTCAAAACACCCTCGGATTTTTGACTAGATTTATACAGGAATTTCCGTCATTATGTGTAACTGCATATTGCAAATGCCTATAATTATGTGGTTCATGCATCTATCCACCCATCAATCCGTCCACCCGTCCGCCCGCCCCGCCCGCCCGTCTATCTATCTGTCCGTCCCGGGTTGGCTGTCTGTCCGTCTATCTATCTATCTATCTATCGATCTATCAAATCCACTCTCCCTTGAATTAACATGATTAACACAATTGCATAAATTTTGCCATTTAAAATAAAAGCAAAACTGCAAGCGCTAATTTTCAACCAGTTATTTGGCCCGCCAACGAAATTCATTAATCCACTCTACAGACTAAACCGAATAGGTCAATGAATCTCAAATGCGGCACGGTGATAAAACATGATGGGCCCTACTTTTTGGACAGGATATGAACTTCTAACATGGCGCAGTGATAGAAATTGGTGAGGTCATGTGCTGTATACTTTGGACAGGTTATAAATATAAATGAACTTATTTGCATACTTTCAATAAATTGTGATTAAACCACAGTTGTGGGGCCACGTGGGACACGTTTGAATTCTCGTTGTGCCCATCATTTCAGCCAAGGTTTTTAATAGTTAGTCGCTATCTTGCACTATAATAAAACGACTAATTATACATCTTCGAGATGCGATTGAACCTATGGAGATCATGCCGATGGTTTTGTTAGAAAGGACACAGTTTAAGATCGCGACTTTAAAAAATATCACATGAAATGAAGACATTTTTATTGGCTACTAGAAACAAACCAGATCCTTTCAAGCTGCAGGATGCATCAACTTGAATCACGTGATCAACATACGCCACGTGAAAGCCCTGCCGCACACAAGTACAATTTAGAATAAAGAATCATTTACATAATTAAGAGTGCAAAACACTACTACAGAATGAACAAAAAGAATGTCATCGCTGAAAATGCACCTTTGATGTAATTAAAAGGCTTTCTGATAAAACGCGCAAACGGCATAATTGCATCGGCCCCCGGGAACCAAATCAATCTTAATCGAAGAACGTGCGCTGATTTTCAACGCGAGGTTCATCGGAGAGAGCCTACGTACGTACGCACATTAATGCACTAATAAACGCAATCTTTTAATAACGGCAGCCACTTGAAAATGGTAAAAATCTCGCACACGTGCAAGCCTTGAAAAAATACGGTTTCAAGTCAGTGCTACAACTAATATCCGCTAGAGAGAAAATTGATTGTCATGTTGTGCTGTCTTTCTTGGTAATATACCTTACGGGTTAATATGCGAAGCTTAATTGAAAAAAGAACACGATGGATGATTTAGCCTTAAGTTATTGTAAAGAAGTCAAACTTTGGAGGTGAAAAATAAGTATGACTCTTCATAAGTTTATGAATTTTGAGAAGTTATTAATAATCATACGTGTGGAGTATGACTGATCGCTTTATTCTTCTCTTGATCGATGGTTATGACGAAAAGTGCAAGATTAAGCATGCCATAGCCCGATTAACCTCGTATATAGTTGACAAGAACTCTTTGTGTCACATTTAATTTCAAAAACTTTAACTAACTATGCATGTTAGTACGAGCAACATAGAAATCTACTATTCTGTGGATTTCAGCATGAATATATAGGTTGTAATATCGTAAAAATTGTATTAAAATATCGTCAAATTGCACATTAAATACAGAGTGTTCCAAAAAAATTAACCTAAAAGCGCATCCAATTTCAGGGCGTTGATAAACATTTATGCAAATTATTTACACATAATTTCAAAACAGCAATCCCAATGAATTCGGGTTCCAAATGACTGAGTTGTCCCTTATTAATGCAATCTGTGTTTTTTTTTTACTTGTAACACGGACAGGCTGTGAAACAAAAGCAAATACAAGAAAAAACAAAGACATATCCCTTGAAAACATGTTTCTTCACCGAACAAACATGACAAATGAATAGACAATCAAAACATGCCCACTAAAAATGTTTAACATGCAAGCTTCAAAGAAGCAAAAGAAACTTTTGCATAACACATCGTAAAGCAAATGTTAATGTGTGCAAGCCAAGTCTGTCCATGTTACAAGTAAAAAAAACAACCACAGATTTCATTAAATTAGGAACAACTCGGTCATTTGGGAGCCGAATTCAATGGGGTTTGCTGTTTTGATAAGCTAATAAACAGACTTTTAATTTATTTATAAATAATTTTCATTAAATGTTTATTAAAGACCTGAAAATTGTGACGCTTTTAGGGTATTTTTTTACTCTGTAGTTGTTGGAATGAAATGCGCCTGTACAGCAAAACATTAACCTTTTTTAAACTTCGGAAAATTAGAATGATCGATTGTAATTGAAGTTAAAGAATGTCATTATTAATTATTCTTATTGTTTGAACGAAAAGTCTTTGTATCATTGTTAATGTGACGTGACATGACTAAAGAAATGAGTCGCATGTCGCTAATATTCATTTTGAGTTATTTGGCAAAGAGGGCACAGATTTTTTTTCTGTTTTACAATTGACTAAATTGGTTCTTACTCTGTAACCAGGTGTCCAATTTTAATGGGGCTTATTGAAATTTAAAATATCCTACACAGCAAAAACTGCGGTGTTAAAATTAACACCGAGGGTGTTAAATTTAACACCGACTTCAATAGGGAACCACATCAACTGGTGTTAAATGAACACTGTTTTGTGTTAAATACATCAATATGACACTGCTGGGTGTTATTCTGACACAGTATATGCTGGTGTTATTTGCTTGTGCATGTCAAATTTCTATGTGACACCATTGGGTGTTGATTTGCTTCTGCCCAACACCACTGGTGTTGATTTGATTCTACTGGTGTAAGTAACACTGGCCTGGCTTTAATAAAGGACCACACCTGCGGGTGTTAATGTAACATCATGATTGGTGTTAATGATAGTTGGTGTGATATCACACATCCAGGTAGGAGTTGTTACTGTTGCTTTTGTTGTTTTTCATCTCAAATAATATATCACTTTGATCTACAAAGAAGTCCACCAAAGTGCTCTTAAAGACATGCTTGTCTGCCACCCGACCTGCATGGTCAACTACTCTGAGAAATTTGAGTCATTATGTCTACGTTCAAACTGAGATTAACACCATGGCCGTCTTGGACCGCTTCCTGGCTTGTCCTGCGTCGACATCTTTATTTGATGTGCACAGATGAAAATGAAACCATGGAGTCATATAATAACTCCATGATGAAACTATTCGGCGTAGATTTTCTCTTCATTCAGGCATTTTGAAAACTTGACCGCTGTGTAGGAGACTTTGCATTTCACAGTTTATGTGGAACAGAGTTGGGCAAGAATAGCAAGTTAGCCTTACATTATAGATGATGAAAAGGAGGGTAAAGACAACACGTTTTACTCCTGGCCAGCTGGCTGCCATGGTGGTGGTTATTACAATACAAACAAAATGTACATTTATAAGTGTTAGATTGGCACATGAGCGATCACGATTCACTTACAATTTGCTTCACTGACTGTTTCAGAAGAAGGAAACCCTCCCAAATGTCTCCTACAAAATTTTACTCTATACACTGAAAAAACTGGAGTGTAGAAACTTGAAGACCATGGGTGTTAATTTTAACACCCCCTGGAATCATTAAGAGACCGCACCCACTGGTGTTAGTACACCATTTCGATGTTAAATACCAGCATGTTAGTGTTATATTAAAACAAATTCTAGTATTACGATGTATGATATGACACTGCTTGGTGTTATTTTACACCACATGTTGGTGTTAATTATTTTTTTAACAATTCCAAGGCCAAATTGACAATACCGATGTTAATTTAACACTCTCCTGGTATCAATACAGGGCAACACCCTCTGGTGTTAATTAACAAAACCTTTGTGTTATACATTTTAGTAGAAAATGTTTGATTTTGTTATTATTTGCTTCTATTGTAACTTTAATACTTCATAAGCAGATCACCAAAATGCATAATTAAATCGGTGCAGCAACACCGAACGGTTAAAATCCTAAATTTCAACACCAGACACTAAAAACGACAAGCTTGATACCGACTGATGTTAAAATTTTAACACCCTAGTGTTTCTTTTTTTTTTAGTGTACTTTTTCTCATTTGCATAATAAAACCTGCCCGATATTTAAAGATTTTTCAACGTTTCAGATGTATGTAAGAATTAAGATCTATCGAATCCATCGTACTATAAGCATGGAGTTATTAAAGTAAATGCTATAAGTAACATACTCGAGTGTCATTTCTCCACAAACCATAAGTCAATCGCGGTTACAATATTGGACACGCACGCGCATCTATTTGGCTTAACTTTTCTAAAACACAATTTGATATTCTTAGGTAAATAACGCAAATTAAATAACTAAAATTATGAAAACTAAACACAAAAGAGCGACCTTTTGTTTTCTGAAGTGCACACGTGGCCACGTGCTTAATTTTCATGTTTTCAACACAAGCAGAGATTTTACAAAAGCAACTCGCGTGAAGAAGAGAGAAATGGCTCGCATTTATTCGTCGCGCTAAAACGCCTAGACAAAAAGGTAACATCTTTTGTGTGCGATTAATTCAATAACAATAACATTTCGCTTTGTATTCTTAAAGTCGTGCTGTTTCACCCGTCATTTTTGGGTTGGGTTATTTTGAATAACTCTTGACTTTGGAACTAATTTTTGCCCAATCTCTCAACAGGGGAGGTGAATTCAAGCGATGCTTATAACGAGCGATCCGTGAAAACCGTTTTGACAAGAGTGGTTAAAGAAGCTCAGTTAGCTACACGTTCGGTTATATCGTCCTCGTGATTAAGCAGAACATCGATTTAAAATCTTTAATATCTGGTCTCAGATTCAATATTGGTAGGCAATACATTGCTATTGTTCTCCATTAATTGAGCGTAACCAATAATTGACTGTCTGCATATGCATGGACAGAGTCGACCTTTTGAGTTGTGCGTGTATGTCGTCTAATTATTTCTGACCGGTTGATACATTAAAATTAAGAAATTGAAAATTTTGGTTGGAATTTTTTTTTATTAAATCGAATTTCGGCTAAGATCAACGTAAACAAATAACAGTAGAATTTACCAGTAAGATAAGGGGATATTAACAGTATTTTATTGTTAACAGTATCAGTTTTTTTTAAAGCAAGAAAATAGCAGTGTTCAAAGATATGAATCCCCATGAAATCACCATTCAATTACGTGTTGTAGTGTCTGTACGGATAGTAATGACTAAATATCCGATTTTGTCCTTGGTTTTGGTCTTATCACTTGCTGGATATGTTAGGATACCAATACCGTACCTGTTACAGCATGCAAAGATCTGATTTTTTTTTTCGATTTTATGATTTATCAAATCACTAGCACTGACAGTGCCTGTAAGCAATTCTGCCAATCAATGAAACAAATTTCCGTAAATTTTGAAAATACAATGAAATTGCTGCAAAATTTACAACACACCGTGACAGTAATTATTTCAGAGAACTGTAGTAGAATCAGAGTTCACTCTGATTTTAAAAACATTGTATTTTAACGTGTATCGCTGTAAAAGTCAACGGATAACCCTTCAACGTGATAATTTTTATATTTTACACCAAAGGTAAGAGGCGTCATGCAAGATTAACACTAAAACACGTTAAAACAGGTGTTAGTGTTAATGATTATTAACACTTTGTGATGGTACTTCTGGATAATATTAATGCTTTAAAGTGTTAAAATCATTTACACTAACGCTTGTTTTAATATGTTTTAGTGTTAATCTTGTGCAACGCCTCCTATATACGTTGCGTGTAAAATATGAAAATTAACACGTTGAAGTGTTAAAATATGTTACAGTGTTTAAACATTTACACTCTAAAAGGTTTACTCAATGTTGATTAAAAAGCACCAGCCCTCATCTTCTGGGTAAATCTTAATTGGGTAAAACATACCATGCTCTGCGTAAACTTTTACTCAACTTTGACTAAGATTTTACTCAAGACAAGAGTTGCTCCTTTTTATCAAAATATTTTACAGTGATACAGTTATTTGTATGTTGGTAGAAACTGTTAAATTTAACATCTTTTCACACACTTAAGTAGACAACTCCCAATAACGGCCAATTATACACCAACCACAATGTGTTCAAATTTGAACTACTACGAAGTCACTTTATACTAATTTGTAGTGATTTATTAATTGTTTAATTTATATGAACTCACTGTATATGATCCAATATAATATGGATACATGGATATCTCACGGCGTGCCTTACTGCCTTTAAGTTCTGGCAAAATTCGCGCTAACTTGTGGGGTTACCACTAGAAAAAAACGGCGTGTTATACAATATAAAATAATTTTTGAAATACTACTTCATAGGCTATAAGGTATTGATTTCATACATTCAGAAAAAATGAATTCAACCAAAGTCTTTTGTACCTCGAAATAGGTTAATTAGTTATATTGGTATATGACGAAAAAAATGTTCTGAAACCTAGCCCGGGATAGGTGATATGTCGAGGAGACCGCGCGCGTGTTGCAGCGCACGCGCGCTGTCAAAACCATTTTATAACCGTGTTTCATTCACGTAAAGCACCCTTGGGGAACCAAATGCCTCGCCCTCGGGCTATCAACACGTGTGTTTTCTGTCCTACCAATTATTAGTCATTCAAAATTCTTAAGTGATTTTTCTAGTATATAATTGGCCTCATTTGGTTAAAAGAAAATAGAAACGTGGTAGTTCGTCTTGTCATTAAGACGGATACTATTATGAACATATTTCGGTCAAGTTCCTCCACCGCAAATGAATTTTCATTCACCAATAATCATTAAACCTGCGGAGGGAAACTGTGTTATTTCATTTTTTTTTATAGAAATGACGGTATTTGCTTAATAGGAATACGTTGAATCAAGTCCGACTTTTGTATATAAAAAGTCGCCTGCTTATAGAATTTGAAAACATTTTAGAAAAATATCAAAAATTGGCAATCTTTTAACCCCTACTCACTAAATTTCTGTGATTTAAAATTTAATTCTTAGGATTAAAGTTAGTGACCAATCAATGTTAGGATTTAAAATTAATCGCAAATTGTATTAACATCATATCATATTAGATTTGATTTCAAATCTGATATGATTGAATATAAGGCAAATATGATTAATTTTTTAATCTATTTTGATTGGTCACTAACTACAATCCTAAAGGATTTACTTTTAAATCCCTGAAATTTAGAGTGTAAATATCGCAGTCAGTGGAAAATGTAGATGTCAAATCGTATGTAGTACCATAAAGTGCACATAATATAAACGCACGTTTCTTGGAAACATTATTCTTTTGAGCCTGTATACATTAAATAGTTTATATTTTAAACACATAAATAACAATGTGATTTCAAGTCTTTAGTTTATAACCCCAGTGGTAATATAATGTTAAATTAATGGCATGTTCAGTATTATTTGAACACGAAACCCTAGGTGAGCAAGACTTACTAAACACGTTTAAAGTGTGCATCTTTCATTTGATTTTACACTGTGTTTAAACATTGTGTTATAATATTTATTATGGTCACTAAAAGGTAGCCAGAGAACAGTTTAAAATATTAAGGCATGGCAAACACAAAGACAGTTACAACCACAAGGGAAGAAGTTCAGATAGACTCGTGGTTAAATCTGAAATAAATATCGTTTTGATATTGTATTTAGTGTATATTGTCAAAAATACAACCGTGTTGCAATTCTGAACGTATAACATTATCATCAATGTTAAAGTATCCATATTCCCTAAATCTCACTAAATCCAAATTATCATTGTAAATGCCCAAATTCTAAAGATTATAGTTTAATTCACGTATCCCTCACTCTAGTTTCAAGAAACTTGTCACGAAGCACGTACAAATGCATATCCGGACCCCACACCCTACACACGTGTGTTATAGTGCTGTCTACTGAAGATAGTTCGGAAGACGGTAAAACTTCTGCGCACGAACTTTCGCGCAAGCTCTCTCTCTCTCTCCACACACACACGCACACACATACGCACACACACACACACACACATGTAAGTGTAAAAACATGCTGAAACATCCAATTCTAGTGTACAGATATCATACATATTTAGAATTTTGTAACAAAGAAATGGAGAGTTTTAATGGCTTCAAGATAATGTAAGATATTGTCCACGACCTGGGACTGTCATGACCTGGGACTAATATACTAAGAATATTCATCCCAGGTCACTACAATGCTGATTTTGTTAATCCATATATAACAAGTTTGAAGTATTAGCTTCTTAAAAATATCCTCGGTATTCAGAGATATAATTGTAGAGAATCAAGCTACTGTACGGTGTACCTATTTAGTGAGTCTTGCTAGCATTGAATGAAAAAGAAATGGGTTATTCTTGCACAATATTTCGATTGAAAAGATACTTTTTCGAGAAAAAAAAAACGCGCTAAGTTTTTGTCTTGTGACGATTTTGATTTACTCGACAACGGCTAATCTGCAAATTATCGAATGAAACAATAGCGAACTTCAAAATGTTCTTATAATCTGAGCAAAAATCAATAGGAACACGTGTTGTTGAGATACTACACTCTAAATTTTGCAACGGATAATGTAGTTATGTACAAATGGTCGACCCATTTGTTTTACTCTAATGATACCATATAGCCAAAAGACTTTCAATAAACCTGTTTACAAAAAGTGCTTATATGACATTATATATCTCATATCTCATAAAACGGCCTTAGGTGTTCATTGCATTATGGGAAAACGCCTGTAAATCGTTCGCAGACGATTTTCAGCTTTTTACACAAATGATATGTGTTTGTATTTTTGGGACAACTGTGTGTTAGTGTCACTACATAGTTGTCCCGAAAATACAAGCACATGCAACGCATACACATAATAAGAACTAAAAAGTATGTGCCTTAAGTTTTGACCCAAATGCCACCAAGGGTCATTTTGTAAAACATATTATGACTTATTTGCAGTCTACATAAACAGATCGATTCAAAGTCTTTTGGCTACATATCATCAGTAGAGTTCAACTATTTGTACACAACTACATTATCCGTTGCAAAATTTAGAGTGTAATTGATAGGATAAATGTCAAATTTTGGCACCTGTTGTGTAGTCAATTGAAGGTCTGTGCACCTGCATATGAAACTAAGATTGATTCAAACATAATATTTCAATGCTTAATTTTGTTGGGGATAGCTTGTAGCTGTCAAAAAGTGGTAAAAAAATTATGAAAGTATTTTAATCCTTTAGAAAATAAAGCTAAATTTTCTTGGAGGAAATAAAGTTGCACAGCGAGTCCAAATTAATAAGCTATATGCTTCTCTTTCTCCTGAAAGAAACCATCCACTATTATAACAAAACAATCGTTTGCAACGTTTTGAATTGGGTCTATACAAAACGGATCTATATAAAAACAATGGAATATTTCGTTAGTACATTTTATGCAACTGTTAACCAATAAGAAAATGGTAAATCTTTGCAATTTGTTTGTTTGTTTCTTGAGTTGATTTTAAGATAAAAAAGCGATCTTTAATGTAGAAATTTCTAAATTTTATACAATTCAAAGCCGATTAATACAAGTACCTATAACATATCAGCAATCTAGAAGGCCGCTCTTTTGTGGCGTGCCGTGTCGAAAATATGGCGAGGGGCCATCATTACAGTGCACGTGTGCAGGAAAATGCTCGTTTTTCTCATCGTTCAATATTGTGCGCAAACGTCCCTTTTTGCTAGCACAACAAAAGAAAAATGAAAATCGATATCATTGAATCGCCATAACTTCATTAGTCTCCTGGAACTGTAGCTACTAGATTGGATACGTGGAAATGATGCGCCCGTGAAGTTAACCTTGTTTTTGTTAACTTTTTCATATTAATGTTTTGCTTAAATTCTATAGCCGCTAACAAAAATAATATCAAATCGCGATGTTGCACCGAGTTTGAAATAAGCAAAATTGTAAATAAAATGTATTATTATAAATACCTGATATAATGATACCTGATAAAATGTATTATTTTACCTGATGTAATAAGCATTGTAAAAAGAGTATTGGGGTCATCAGAACTACGATGTATATAAGGATTTAAAATTTCAATTATATAAAGCTGTTTGTATTTACAATTTGTAAAGCGGAGCACTGGAATCAACTATCTTTATTTCCAATAACATGCATGTAAGCAATTTAAAAATACAAACGGATCTACGGATCCGGAATTTTAAAACAAAACTGTGATTTTCCCTATGAAGGACATCGGTTTGAGCTTATCTATTTCACATAGTGATTAGTATGTGGACAAGCATTATGTTTATGTAAAAAACAATTTGCCTGCAATTTGTCTAAAATTGAGGGTGCCATCCTCGGGAAATCTCTGCCTTTAACATGCAGAAGAAAACAGATGAAATCAACCATAAAATAAAGCCGGTTTATATACAAACGACAATCATATCTTCTTGTCGATATTTTTTCCATCTTCTTTCTTCCTTCCTCCTTTCATAGTAACCCCCAGTCGGAGATCTCATGTGATCTTGACGTACAATTTATACCGTTATATGTATCCGATGTAAACCCACCTCTTCACCTTCTTCCATTTTATACCTGAGTAGCTTTGTGCATTGAGTCAACAGTCCGAAGCACGTGCAATATTTCAAGGAGCGAACCGAGATTAATTCAAATATATGCCCGTCTCATATTGATTGTATAGTGCTTTAATATACAAATCAAAATTCTGTTCTTGTACAGTTGTATAGAGTGAATCTGAGATTGGTATAGTGAGCAGAATGCAATGCAATGATATCAAAGTGCTTTCTCTCCCCCTCTCTCTCTCTCTCTCTCTCTCTCTCTCCCTCTCTCTCTCCTCCTCTCTCATTCTCTCTCTCTTCATTCTCTCTCTTAATTCTCTCTCTCTGATAACATATTTCGAGCTTGAAGGGTCTGCGCAAGAAGGTCCGCTTACTTTAAAATAGAGTATAGTTATTTTATCTGGAATCAGTCAAATGAGCCACCATCATTTCTTATCCAAACGATATCGCATATGAATTATCTTTAACACAGTAAAATTACACTTGTTTTGAAAACAAGGATTTTGTATAGGTAGTTGTTAAAACAACTCGCGTTTTACTCGATAAAATTAAGTTACTCTCATTTTTGCTGATAAAATCCAGTCAGTATATGAGAAGTTTGATATTGTACACGCTTATTCAGTAAGTTGACTCTTAATTTTCCATTCATTTGTCTAAGAGTTAACAAATCAAAACGATACCGCAGATGGCTAATCGTAAGTATCATGCATACCTAATTCATTTCCATTGAATAGTGATTTTTGATCTTTTCATTCTCAAAATACCAACTTAAAAAGGGGCTTTCAAATTCCTGTCTCACGTAGGATTGTGTATATCAGTGCTAGCAATCTTAGATACAACAATTAATCCAAGACAGAAAAAGGGTTTTGCGCCTGATCATGACTGGCCAATGTAACATTACAATTCCACTTTGGAAGATATATATAAAAGTGTTTGCTCAGAACTTTCAGTTAAAATGATACTACTGAGCGGATTGAGGGGAAATATATAAAATAAATCAGTACTTAAATCACCAAAGATTCAGATTCCTACGTCCTACATCCAAATATTTAGAAACCGTGTATTAAAAAAAAAGTTAATATCTAATAACCCAAATGTTTATCTTACAGGTAAAATTTGAATATCCTTATTTATCTTAACCAATAAAAAGATACATTAAGCAAGACTTATGTATAACATCGCTTACAAGATTTTTTTTTTTTTTTTTTTTTTTTTTTTTTTTTTTTTTTTTTTTTTTTTTTCTCTCTCATTCTCTCTCTCTTCATTCTCTCTCTTAATTCTCTCTCTCTGATAACATATTTCGAGCTTGAAGGGTCTGCGCAAGAAGGTCCGCTTACTTTAAAATAGAGTATAGTTATTTTATCTGGAATCAGTCAAATGAGCCACCATCATTTCTTATCCAAACGATATCGCATATGAATTATCTTTAACACAGTAAAATTACACTTGTTTTGAAAACAAGGATTTTGTATAGGTAGTTGTTAAAACAACTCGCGTTTTACTCGATAAAATTAAGGGATTAGCAGCGATAATGCGAGAGAATCGAAAAAATGTGGAAATGCATTTTTAACTTATAAATCAGGGATAAGTGTGTACAATTCCATATAACTGCTTTAATGTTGAAACAAAACCACCAAATAGTGAAAAAAATGAAGTATTTGAGGATATTTGTCATACCGTCTCCCGCAAAAAAACATACAGCGACGGCATCTCAAAATCTGCACTAAACAGCTGATTGCGGTTTACACCAGTACAAAATAACCAAAGATCAATAATGTTTGTGTTTGAGGTCAAACTGTATTGATCATGGTGCACAATATCACGCTGAAAATCTGATATACAGCGAGAAAGGCTTTTTTGATCTCAAGTCGGAATTTTGATACGCACGTATAGAAATTACAGAATTAGATAAAAAGTACTGCCTTGTCTTTAATACACAGATTTCAAGCCAACCACTTGCAGGTTATGTTCGCATATCCATGCCAGTAACAAAAATATAAAAATATGAATTTTGATGATTTTTTTTAATGTTTCGGATTAGCAAATCACTGCTAATCCCTTTAAGTTACTCTCATTTTTGCTGTTAAAATCCAGTCAGTATATGAGAAGTTTGATATTGTACACGCTTATTCAGTAAGTTGACTCTTAATTTTCCATTCATTTGTCTAAGAGTTAACAAATCAAAACGATACCGCAGATGGCTAATCGTAAGTATCATGCATACCTAATTCATTTCCATTGAATAGTGCTTTAAACAAATATACAAGCAAAATTCTAATCTTGGTACAGTGTTGTTAGTGCCCAGGGTGAGTGATCTGAGATGGTTTAGGGAGCAGAATGCAAGCAATGATATCAAAGTGCTTTCTCTTCTCCTTCGCTCCCTCCCTCTTTCTCTCCCTCTCATCTCTCTCCCTCTCCCTCTCCTTCATCTCCTCCCTCTCCGCCTCCCACTCATCTAAATCTCCTCCTCTCTCTCCTCTCTCTCATGCCTCATTCTCAGTCCTCACTCTTCATGATCTTTCATTCTCTCTCTTAATTCTCTCTCTCTCTAAATTTTCGGCTTGAGGGGCTGCGCAAGAAGGTCCGCTTACTTTAAAATAGAGTATAGTTATTTATACTGGAATCGTCAATGAGCCACCACATCATTTCTTATTCATCAAACGATAAAATCGGCCTAGGATTATCTTTAACGAAACACGTAAAATTACACTTGTTTTGAAAACAAGGATTTTGTATAGAGGTAGTTGTTAAAACCCTCCGCATTTTACCTCGATAAAATTTAATGTTACTCCCCCTACTCTCATTTTGCTGTAAATCCAGTCAGTATATGAGAAGTTTGATATTGTACAACGCTTATTCAGTAAGGTTGACCTTAATTTTCCATTCATAATGGTTGTCTAAGAGTTAACAATCAAAACGATAATCCGCAGATGGCTAATCGTAGTATCATTCATACCTTATTCATTTATTTCCATTGAATAGTGATTTTTGATCTTTTCATTCTAAATACCCAACTTAAAAAAAAAAGGGCAGCTTTCATCAAATTCCTGTCTCAACGTAGGATGGTGTGGTATATCAGCAAGTGCTAGCATAGCATCCTTATATACAACAATTAAATCCACGAAAAGGGTTTTGCGCCTGATCCTGGTTGGCATCATGACTGGGCAATGTAACATTACAATTCCACTTTGGAAGATATATATAAAAGTTTTTGCTCAAACTGCTCAGTTAAAATGATACTGAGCGGATTGAGGGGAAATATATAAAATAATCCGTACTTAATCACCAGATGCAGATGCCTACGTCCTACATCCAAATATTTAGAAACCGTGTATGAAAAAAAAGTTAATATCTAATAACCCCAGATGTTTATCTTACAGGTAAAATTTTGAATATCCTTATTATCTTAACCAATCAAAAGATACATTAAGCAGACTTAGTAGACATCGCTTACAATATTCTTATCACGGGTTACAAACCTTAATCTGAATGCGAAGTAAATTTTTAAACTTTAGTTTCTAGAAATCACACTTTAGAAATGATATGTTTTGTTAACACGCCTTGCAGACGTCATTTAACCAAACATCCCACGTGATCTTATCGCGATGAACATGATGAATGATAATTATGAATTGAATAAGGTATTGTACTTTTGAAAAAGAAAACCGTAATGCTTTGTTTTGCAGAACCTAATTGCTGGGAAAATTTGACAGCCAAACACCTGCAAACAATTGTGTGTGTATATATACATAAGGCTTCTAATACCAGCACGTCACGCACTCATTAAATCTTTCTCCAGTGATATTGTCAGTCAGTAATATTAAACAGTATCAACATTTCATTTGACAATGTCCACTTAATTTTGAGGCAAATCGATAGCGTGAATGCACGCAGTCTTAACCGCAGGTTGATTCAAGAATGTAATTACAGACTTGAATGGACAGTTGCGAGTCTAACTTCGACTTAGGACCCATATTTACACCAATATTGGCAAAATATGGTACTCGTATAGTTCGGGGTGTACATATAGGTGTTTTAATGGATAAGAATCATTTTGTGTGTGTGTGGCAAATGTGCAAATATACGATCCATTCAAAGAGTTGGCTGATTGGTATGCTTTTTAAAGATAGTTTTCTTTAATCTTACGAGGAGCCCACTTAGTAAATGTTTAGCCTTAATTGACCATTGAGAATATAGCAGACTCGCTTTAGTCTGGACATACTAGACGTTCCTATTCATATAGCAGTATCTTGTAAAAATATTTATGAGGTATAGTAAATATGTTGTACTTCATCTATAGTGCTGATATCTTATCAGTACCTCATCTACCGCTAACATTTAGGTAGTTTATCAGTGCCTCATCTACTGCTGATAGCAGGTATTTTACCAGTGCCTCATCTACTGCTGATAGCAGGTACTTTATCAGTGCCTCATCTACTGCTGATAACAAATACTGCACTTTATTCACGGCCTATGGCAGGTTCTTTACCAGTACCTCATGTAATAGTAGGTACATAATCAGCGCCATATTTATTGCCGACCCCGGGTTGCCGACAACAGGTTCTTTACCAGTACCTCGTCTATTGCTGATAGAAAATACTTATTTGGTGTCTCATCTACTGTCGATGGCAGGAACTTTATCAGTACCTTATCTGCTGCCGATATTAGGTACTTTATCAATGCGTTATCTTCTGCCAATAGTAGAGATAGAAAATACTCTATCAGTGCAAATAGTAGGTACTTAATCAGCGCCTCATTTACTGCCGACAATAGTTTCTTTACCAGTACCTCGTCTACAGCTGATAGGAAATACTTATTCAGTGTCTCATCTACTGCCGATAGCAGGCACTTTATCAAAACCTCATCTGCTGCCAATAGCAGACACTTTATCAGGGACTCGTCTACTGCTAACAGCAGCTACTTCATTAGTGTCTACTGCCGAAAGCATGCTCTTTTTACCACATTTACTTCCAATAGCAGATGCTTTATCAGTGCCTCATCTACTGCAGATAGCAGATACTTTATTAGTGCCTCATTTACTGCTGATAGCAAGTACTTTATCAGTACTTCATCTACTGCACATAGAAACTACTTCATCAGTGTCTCATTTACTGCCGATAGTAGGTATTTAATACGCGCCTCATTTATCAGCACCTCGTCTACTGCTGATAGCAGGTACTTTATCAGTGCCTCGTCTTCTGCCGGCAGCAGGTTCTTTATCAGTATCTCGTCTACCGTTGATAGGAAATACTTATTCATCTACTGCCGATAGCAGGCACTTTATCAGGGACTCATCTACTGCTGATAGCAGGTACTTCGTTAGTGTCTCATCTAGTCGTCTACTGCTGATAGCATGCACTTTATCAGTACCGAATTTACTTCCGATAAGTACTTCATCAGTGTCTCATCTACTGCCGATATTACTGCCGACAATGTGTTCTTTATCAGCACCTTATCTGCTGCCGATAGTAGGTGCTTTATCAGTGCCTCATCTTCTGCCAATAGCAGGGATAGCAAATACTTTAACAGTGCCGACAGCAGGTTCTCAATCAGTACCTCGTCTACTGCTGATAGCAGATATTTATTCAGTGTCTCATCTACTGCCGATAGCAGAATTTAATCAATACTTACTGCTGTCGATAGCAGATTCTTTATCAGCACTTCATCTACTGCTGATAGCAGGTACTTTATCAGTGCCTCATCTACTGCTGATAGCAGGCACTTTATCAGTAGGTAGGTACTTTATCAATGGCTCATCTTCTGCCAATAGCAGAGATAACAAATGCTTTTTTAGAGATAGTCGGTACTTAATCAGCGCCTCGTTTACTGTCGACAGCACGTTCTTAATCAGTACCTCATCTATTGCTGATAGCAAATAATTATTCAGTGCCTCATCTACTGTCGATGGCAGGAACTTTTCAGTGCCTCATCTGCTGCCGATAGCGGGTACTCCATCAGTGTCTCATCTACTGCCGATAGAAGGTACTTCATCTACTGTAGATAGCAGATACTTTACCAGTACTTCATCAACTGGACAAAGAAGGTTCTTTATCAGCAATACCGATAGCAAATACTAATTCGGTGTCTCATCTACTGCCGATGGCAGGAACTTTATCAGTACCTTATCTGCTGCCGATAGTAGGTACTTTATCAATGCCTCATCTTCTGCAGAGAGAGCAAATACTCTATCAGTGCCGATAGTAGGTACTTAATCAGCGCCTCATGTACTGTCGATAGCAGATGCTTTATCAGTGCCTCATCTACTGCTTATAGCAGGTATTCTATCAGTGTCTCATCTACCGCTGATAGCAGCTACTTTAGTGGTGCCTCATTTACAGCTGATAGCAAGTACTTTATCAGTACTTCATAGAAACATAGAAACTACTTTATTAGTGTTTCACCTGCTGCCGATAGCAGACACAGGGGACTCATCTACTGCTGATAGCAGGTACCTCATCAGTGTCTCATCTACTGCCAATAGCAAGCACTTTATCAATGGAGTTGATTTTTCAGCGCTAACGGTTTTGGAAAAAGAAAATCTTACTTGATAACATTTAAAAAAATCCACTTCGTCAAAATTTCGTCTTTGCGTGTTAACCAATGGCGCCGTCTAAATTTGGGATTTCTTGGCCACCACCCGCTTGACTGATAGCAGCCACTTCATCAGCATCTCATTTACTATATACTCATAGCTGGTATTTTATCAGTTCCCTCGTCTACTGCTGATAGCAGGTGCTTTATCAATACCCTATCTACTGCCGATGCCTTATCTAGCAGTAGGTACTTTATTAGTGTTCCGTGTGCTTCATTATCAGTGCTTTCTGTTGTTCTGATTTCATAATAGTTCAGCAGAGGGCGTTATACTTCACTTGTTATTTCATTCATCTGGTTTTATATGTTTTATTCACATCACGGCAAGATAGATAACACCTAAGAATTAATAAAAAAAAAGAGAAACCACCAACTTTTTAATCCTAACTGAACGACTTACCTAAGCTTTGTGAATTTCCCTTATGCTACAATTTTTAAAGCTTACTAATGTTGCGTAAATCACTATGTTCAATTGTAGAATATTAGACATCGTAATCGCAGCATTCAAGCCTTGAAATTTACCAAAGCGTTAACTAACAAACAAAATATTTTTTCTCATGACCATACTACTGATGACCGTTCTATGTGTTATTATTAACGGACATTATTGCATGCATATCGCACGGTTGAGTGCTCATATTGTTCATTTTAACTGTTCGTTGTACGTTTTATGCCTTGGGGCGAAACACGTTCTGCGCGAGATAAATCGCCCAGATTGGCAGCCAGCGAGAGCAGTTACACTTGTGACACGCTAGTCCATCACTTGATGGCGATGCAGGTGCATTTGCCTACCATAGTATTTCCCTGGTTTTGAGGGTGAAAGAGTTACACGCAAAGTGCTAGTTCAATATTCATTAAAATCCTGTTACTTTGATGAGTTCAAATAACCATGAGAAACCAAGACCATTAATTCATGAGAAAAACATGACGATCAGGTCAGGGTTTGAAGCAATTTAATGTTTTTTATTTTATTTTTTTAGGTTTAAAACAAAATAGTTTTTAAAAAATTGTTGAAAGTTATTTTATTAAATTTACTATTAGGCAGGATTATATAACACATTTTTTAACTTCTAGGTTTCAATGAGATTTTATGGATTGCGAGGTACACTGTAATTCCAAGTATTTTAGTGTTTCTATATTGTCTACACACTTTGAAACACATAACGCCGTCAAATCTTACTGACGTTAACACTAAAATAAGCAACTATCGCTAAAATAAATATCCACAATGAACAAAGTAAAAATATTGTTTTAAAAGCGTTAAGGTGTTTAATGCAAAATTTCACACCTTCTGATTTAAATAATGTAATAATGTGTTGGTTTTTGTTGTTTTATGTTTTCCCATTTTCGACGAAAAAGTGGTTACTTA
Source organism: Ophioderma brevispina (assembly GCA_023653785.1). NCBI lineage: Eukaryota > Metazoa > Echinodermata > Ophiuroidea > Amphilepidida > Ophiodermatidae > Ophioderma > Ophioderma brevispina. The sequence goes on from JAMKCH010001388.1 coordinate 38,002, forward strand.
TGTCTTTTTATTTTGCCCTAAGGTTCTCTAATCGTTTTTAAAAGTTTCACCAGAAGACAATAGAACAAACGCTTGGATGTTACATATATATCTGAGATGATACTTAATGATTTTCCCATATGAGTTAACGTTATAGTGCATTGACAAAGTCATAATTTAAATATTCCACTTTGATTTTAGTTGTGAAAGTGCTGCCATTCTCTCTGCAACGTAGGTTAGTAAAAGAATTTTTCTATTTCTTTCTGCTCAAGAAAAGAAAAGAAGAAACAATTGTATACGTGTATTATGCGTATTAAATCTGTTTATCGTAGCTGTTGCACATATAGTTTGTGTTACTTAATTAACGAAAATGCGTCTCAGTGCCCTTCGGCGAAGATTTCACATGTATTGTACTAACATTGAAAAAATAGACAATGTCGAACATTTTCTTCGCACCCCAGCTAACTTTCTTCTCCGCAAGTACCAATGCTAAGCAGGTGTAACTATTTTGGAAAAGGGGACATGAATGATGCCTTGAGGGCAGAAAAAAGCTACATTCAGAGACTTTTGGCGGAAATGCTCTCTGGTACTTTGGTTAATGTCAAAATGTCTCTTCATAAAACTAATTGTTTTCTGGTATTTTAAAAATAAGAAATCATCAACAAATGATAACTTTATCAGTAATAATATGAGCAACAAAAGAGTTACTTGAAGCCTGTTCTTCCACACTATGCCCACGCATTATGCGTATAAATTTGGTATGTTAACTTAAAATTGTTATGACTATCAGATTTTTAATTTACTATTTCAAATTATATCTTCCGTATCCCGAGGTACTATTAAGAGAAATGTTGACTTGAGTTATTGCCATTCGAATCGTTATGGGTCTGTTTCGTTTGGCCGGCTACTGTGTCTTTATTTCAATTCCGCCTGCTTCACTAGTCCATGTAGGTCTATTATCAGAGGTTTTCTTTTTCTTTTTTTTTTTTTGCGTATTTTTTGTTGTTTATTGTGAATAATAGTTTAATGGGAAAATTTGAAGAAATAAATAAAAAAGTGTTTAAATGTTTTTTTTGGTTTTATTTGGTTTGCATCTAGCAGTTTGGGTGCGAGTTGGACGATTTGAAAATTTGGCAAGGCTAAATCTGCTAATAAGGTAACTGATAAAATTTTAAAAAAACCAAGTAATTTGCCTGATTCACAGACAATGTTCACATTTATTGACCACAATGAAGGTCAAAAGTATTATATGGCCTCATTTTTCTGATTAAACTTTTAAAAATATTATTTTTCTAAATTTATTTTTTGAGGGGAAAACGATTTCTCACGGGAAAAGATTTTGTTTACTATAAAGAGCGAAAAGGGGATTCCTTAGCAGTTGTTTATGGCAGGGGACCTGTTTAGATTGCACAATAGGGGAAGTCGGGAATTCCCCAAGATGTAAACTTAGTAACTGAGTCAGCTTGTTTATGCTTTAAAAGATCAAAACATTGCCCCCCACCCAAAGTTTCTTAGGTATGGTCGGGTATTACAGGAAATATTCTTGGTCCAAATTCTCAGAAAGTGCGTGTCCGCTGACCAACCTTATGAAGAAAAAGGCAAAATTTGTCTGGTCAGAAGCAAAAATGCCAAAAAGCGTTTGAGAAGAAGACAATCAATCTTATTGTGATGAATGCGTTCCAGTTTGAATTGCGCCAGACTTTCAGAAACAGTTCAAGTTGGCCACGGTTGATGTGCCAAGTGATGTAAGGCTGTGGTGGAGTTCTCATGGCAAGCAGATGAAATGATGTAAGAATCATCCTGTTATGTTATTACTCTAAGAAGTTTGACAAACACCGAAAAAAAATCAAAACAATTGAGAACAGGAATGGCCTGCATTGTACTGTCATTGCAAAATTTTGAATATACTTGCGTACAACATTGATCCCAGTTTCTAGTGTACACGAATCACAATCCGTTGACTTTCATCCACAAGATTGAAAAACAGAAATCAAAGCTTGTCAGGTGGAGTTAACTCTACAAGAATTACAATTGGACATAAGACATATCAAAGGATTCGAAAAGATAATGTCTTGGCAGATCCCTTGTCCAGAGCTGCCTAATTGGTCAGAAATTGATATACAACTTTATGTAAATAGACTGAAGGCAGCAAGGCAAGAACAGTATATAAAACGTGGAATATTTTGCCTGTGTAAACTGTATGTACAATTAACCACAAAATTGGTTGTAAAGCCAGGATTTTGGAAAATTTTCATTTCATTCAAATTTTCTTGTTAAGGGGGAGGATGTTATATGGCCTCCATTTTTTTTTTTTTTTTTTTCTGATTTAAAATTTTAAAAATATTATTTTCTCAATTTTATTTGAGAAAAGATTTCTCACGGGAACAAGTATTTTTTTTACTATAAAAGAGAGAAGAGAAAAGGGGATGCCTGTGTAGAGTTGTTTATGCAGGCCTGCACCTGTTTAGATTGCACACAATAGGGGAAGTGTGGGAATTCCCCACCGCTGTAACACTTAGTAACTGAGGGCCCGCTTGTTTATGCTTAAAAGATCAAAACATTGCAAGATCAGGGAATTCCCCACACAAAGTTATATATATGAAGTGATGTAATTTAGATTGTGAAATTCTGATTTGATGGTGCAAGGTCATGATTATGGGCAGGAGGATGATTGTTAATGATTATTGTTAGAAAGGGGGAAGGAATCGATCTGTGAGTAGTTAAATCACTAT